>JADRCD010220395.1:47067-86928 GCA_019843815.1 Montemys delectorum
AGATAGATAGATAGATAGATAGATAGATAGATAGATAGATAGATAGACAGGTAGATGCATAGATGTAATAGGAAATCAGAAGCAAACACCCTTTAAGTGTTCCTAATAGTACTCTGACTTGTAACTTTGTACTGCTCTGCAGTAACTTTTTCAAAAATGAGGCTTTTGTTGTCCCTTTGCTCTAAGTTAGCATCACTATTCCACCCAGTGTGTACCTGCAGCTGTTTAGTTGTTATCTGTTCCCAACCCCAACATAACAAAAGTAACTTTCCAAAAACATCGGGGAATTCACAGAAGCACTGTCAACCAATGGTTATAAAGGGACTGTGTTCTTGGTTAAGCAGTTCTGTGCTTTTTCACTTTCACTGAGTCCTACTGAGCATAATTACTGTTTTGTTATTCTAGTACCTTTGTGGACACTATAAAAATATAATACTTTCCATAGAGGGAGCTGAAGTGTGCATCTGGTTTCTGTCATTGTCTCTCTTCTGTTTTGCTTTTTAAGTCTTTGACAAAGTGTGGAATCTATGACTCACATCTCTGCAAACTCTGACTCTCTTATCTTCATTTACTTGAATCTTACAAGTGTTTTACTTTAGATAGATGGATGATGAATAGATAGATATAGATATATATATGTAATTTTCCTATATTTTGAGTGATTTTTCTGTTCTCATGCTGCTCATGCAAGTTATTGTTTTTAATTGGATGAGAATCTTCTGTTTTTCTAAAATAATGTTTTTATTAATTATTTGGGAATTTCACATCATGCACTCCAATCATGCTTGCTTTCCAACCCCTCATGTCTGCTCTCTCTCCCTTCTGACCTCCCCACACTAAAGAAAAAGACAAAAGAGGGAAAAAGGAAAGAAAAAAAAAACAAATCCACTTTGTGTTGTCCATAAGTATGTCCATAAGCATGGCCTAACTCCCAGTGGCCAGACCCCAAAGGAAAGCTGAGTCCTTCTCCACCCACACTCCAACCAGAAGCCATCACTTGTGGGGAGCCACTTCATCAGCATTCCTATCGTAATTTGTAAGAGTTCCATTTTTAGATTGTTACATTTTTGGAGGAGGGGGTATGTTGCCATAAATCTCCAACCCAAATATGTTCCAGCAATGAAACACAACTCAGTTAATATGAATACAAGCTGTGCAGCTAGACTGGGCAGATCTACCACTACACTACCATCTTCCTCTATGAGACGCCTTATAACTTGCAGTTTCTCCAGGCCATGTGCTTCTGCCACATGCTTCTGCTCCACTTTCCTTTCCACTCCTCCTCTGTCTCCCTCCCTCTCCTTTTCTCCCAAAACCTTCAGCTCTACCTTCCCCTCTTTCTCCACCCAATCACTGGCTCTAGCCTTTATTTTATAAATTAAGGTGGGAAGAATGTTTACAGGAAATCACCTGGGTGCTGACTCATTCCTTGTTTGCAGCACCTCACAGGAAAATGGAATTAACATCAAATATAACTAACCCCAGGGCTATCTGCAACAGGGATGGAGGTAGCAATTGTCACAGAAACCTTCTAAGTTCCTCTTTCTCAACTGTCCACCTGCAGTCATCTACACCACTGCAGGAATAGCTTCCTTGCCCTTTACAATGAGTGGGACCATGGATTCTGGGCTTCTACATAGTTTCTGCTTAGAGCACAGGCCATTAACACCCACATGATCTCCAGCATCAGTACATGTCAAGGATCTCTACTTGATCTCCAGTAACAGTGCAGCTTACTGACATCAACATCTTCCTCGCCTGAAGCACCAGCCATGGACCACCATGTGCTCCAGGAGAAATATGGGCCATGGAGGTCTTTCAAGGAGACCAATCCAATAAATGGACTGTTCTTTATTTTGAACATCCTGTCACTGTTCAGAGCCAGAGCGAGTTATATGCCTGAGCAGATTGTTCTGGGGCTGAGTCCGTGCAAGCTCCAGGCTTCTACATCTACCATCCTGCAGACTCTACTGGGGTTACTGTTCCTCTAGCAATTGCAGCCTTCTCTCATATCCATCATAGCTGTTGAGTTTCCAGTTACACCACACACATACACCATTCTGCTCCTCATCTTTCCCACCTTTCCATCACGTATTTGTTCATCATAGGGCATCGAAAGCTGCAGTATGTCACTGCTTTATGTACAAACCTTCATTGTAATGAGTTGTCAGTCTGGTTCAAGGCCTCTGGCTTCTGCCACACCATCAATACTGGACCATGGCTGAGATTCTTCTTGGATATTTCGTTGTTGCCCAGAATCATGGAGATTCTGTGGCTCTGGTTCTGCAGAATCTACCCCTTCATATACTTCAGCACCTCATAGGCAGAATAGATGTATGATGGCTATTCCTGGTTGTCAACTTGACTACATCTGGAATGAACTACAATCTAAAAATGGAGGGCACACCTGTGACTCAGATATTGAGGCTTCTGACCTGGATCTTGACATGGAAATCTTGAGGCATAATGGTCATGAAATGCTTAGGCCCAGGCAAGGTGCACACCTTTAATCCAAGAAATTTGAGACAAGCAGATCTCTTAGTTCAGGGTCAACCTGGGACAAAGCAAGCTCCAGATCCAGGTATGGTGATACACACCTTTAATCTGAGCCATACCTTCTGCTGGAGGCCTACATAAGGACATTGGAAGAAGGAAGACTCACTCTTCTTGCTCTGCTAGTGATTGCTTGCCTGCATATCTGTTGGAACCTACTTCAGGATTCCAGCTTATACAGAAGACCAGGTGAAACAACTAGCCCCGTAGACTGAGCAGCTACTAGACTTTTGGACTTCCCATTCACAAATACCCATTGTTGGGTTAGTTGGACTACAGAGTGTAAGTCATTACAATAAATTTTCTTAATATACAGAGACATTCCATACGTTCTGTAACTCTAGAGAACCCTGACTAATACAAAATGTAAGGGAGGACCAACTCAAAGACTTAAATCTGGGCTGGGGGGGAATCTGAAATGGTCAGCCTGGCCTTTAGCCTGGCCAGTGAAGGTTAGCGCCAGCCAATTGAGACTCTTCTGTTGGAAGTAAAAATAATTCCAAGATACTTTACTCTCTAAATGACAACTTTTAATTTAGGTTCATTATCATTATAAAATGAACAATTAAGTACAAGTCTTAACAAAAATTTTAAATGCAAAGATAGAAAAGAGAAAAGAAAACAGTAGTAGTAGTGTATATTGCAGAAGATAATTAACATCTGTCTCAGTAATTAGTAATTATGAAACATTATGATGCACTTGAGAAACGTTCTCCAACTTAAAAGGGGAAGAAAACCTTATAGCTGACCACAATGTAAAAAAGAACCCTCATCATAGGGCATTGGGAGCTGCAGTATGTTGCACTGCATTATGGAAAAACTGTAAACATCTGCCAAAAACAATTTGGTCCTATTCAGTTTTCTTTTTTGTCTTGGTGTTGTAACTTTGGGATAACAAGGCATTTTTATCTCTACCTTCATTTGCTAAAGGAGTCAAATAAATAAATTAAAATCGTACTACCAAATGAATTCCACTAGTAGATACATAGATTAAGCTGTTGATGAAAAAAAAAAAGTGAATAACAGATAGTTTATTCTGGAACCATTCTGAGTAACTGTGGCCTGGGAACACAGATTTAGGTTACTCCAAATTCCATGTTGCAATGTGGAAGCAGTTTCATGAAGTTTTATAGCCTAACAGAACAAAGAAAGTCATAAATCAAGACAAGTTTAAATACATTGGTGAGTACATCAGAGAAATGGTTTCAGAAAGATGGGAGAAGCTTTTCTAGAAGCCTCAGATGTCATGGGATGACATTGTTAGCTTTGGGGTTAGTGGAAGCCAGTGGTCTGATAAACTAATAGGTTTCAAGAAGGTTTTATCTTTTCGTCATGGGATGTTAGTTCAGACACATGCAAAGAACGGCTGTTGTCAGAAAGAGAGGCTAAAGCTAGCACAGATACTGTAATTGGGCTCTGGACCTGTAACATCCCGACTTCTCAACATCATGACAGTTTTAAACAGGCAATCAGTCTTTGCAAACATGATTTCTTTCTAGGAATTTTAGTTTACAAAACTAACCAATGTTAAGAACATGGTAGACTAGAGGCAACTCTGTGTGAGCCACGAAAGGAGAAATATAAAAGAAAGGGCACTTTCTTATAAACAAAAAGGGACAAGGTATTTAGAAATGTACAAAGACAGTAAAGGTCACCTAAAATAAGCAGGTGATTTGGAAAAGGAGGCCTAATTACAAACTTGACTATATAGTTCTTGCCAGGGGAGAGAACGCAGGAGTTTCTTTTGGAAAATAAGCTAAGGAAAAAATACAGATGGCCCTAAGCCCTTACAAGCCTAAACCTAGTTCCAGGTTTTGATGAGACAGTGATTTTTCTAGCAGATGGATCAGTGTTGCAGATAAATCCACTTTGTCATCCTAAATGACTCATAGAACAGTAGCCAAGTTCATTTTGAGAGATGAACTGTTGCTAAAATCTAAGCTATATGTGCATCTGAGATTGAAAACGATCATGTGCCAGAGAGTGTCAGTTTGATCTACCTCACCGCTGGTTGAGGGAAGGCTGGGAGGGGCGGTGGTGGAGAGCAAAGGATCAGAACCTGACAATGCATCTGTACAGGTGGCAGGGGACTTGGCTCAAGCTGGGAGAACATGGGAAGGTAGCCAGGAACAGTTCTCATCAACTGAGAACCACCCTGAATTTTGAGAGCTCTGAGTATGAGTCCTGCAGGTGGATCAAATTCTGGAGCCTGGTAGTTGTTGAGAACTGCAGATTCTGACAACTTGGGTGTTCCAGGAATGTACTTGGTACCCGCAGGAGTATCCATATAAAAGATTGGTCTTTGAAGGTCCTTGAAAGTGTAGCACAGAATCTCTACCAGTACTCATCTCCTTGCTGAGGTGCATCTCAATGTGCCTGGAGACACTCTTCAGCTAAAGCAGTATCCCTCCTCTGGGTATGATATAGGAAGCCTCATCAGGATAAGAGAGCATTCCCAACCCACAACTGCAAAGCTATCTGTGGCCAGCAGAGGGTCCTCAGGCAAACATCAAATGTTTGTGCAATACAGATTCAGCAACTAAAAACAGAACCAAGAGCCCTCCCCTTCTTTCAGCATATCCATCACCCTTTACATTTATATTTATATCTTACTTTATCTTATTATTTTCATCTTAAATACACTGACGTTTCAATTTTCTCCTTCTTAAATTTGATTTGAGTTTTGAACATTACTGCTATTGAGACGCCTTTTGTCTTTGGTTCTTCCTTTCCCACCTCCCTTTGTTGTCCTTTCTTTTGTAAACGCTTGTTCCTTTTGCTTTGACTTCATAATGTTCCTCTCCATCCCTCTTCTTCCTTTTTCCTTTATTGTTATTTCTCCACTAAGTCTCTGCATCCTTCCTTTATCTCATTGATTTACCATTTGCACATTTATCCAAAGAACTTGGGACTTCACTTTAATTTTTTTACTGTCATGATGATTAATGATCTATTATTGGGCTTCTCTCAATTTTAAGTATATTTAAGTGTATTTTTATAATTTGATGTCTTTTCTGCTAAAGAATCTGTTTTCTTTTTGCTGAAAGATAACTGAAAACCTGACCATCAAGAGAAAACTGCATAATACAATCTCCCATTCCAAAACTGAAAAGATATCCAAGCCAACAGAGACACAAATCAAACAGAGAAAATACATAGGAAGATACAAGACATATAGGACTTCTCAAATACTCTATTAACTAAAGAATTAAAAGATATTGGAATAAGTAAAATGCAACATGAGAACTTTTAGTTTACTGGTAAAAAAAAAATAATAATAATGATCAGTGGCCTGAATGATTACTTAACCAGAAGAATTCATTTAGGACCTTGAGAGAAAAGTGGGTAACATAGAAGAGAGGAAAGCAGGTCATCAATAGGAATAAAACAGCAGAGTGGATGAGAAATTCAGGCAGGAAATTGAGATACTCCCTAAGGGTGTGAACTCTGGCAGGTTACCCATGCCCCAGGGATCAACCCCACACCCATGTACATATAGATAGCACTAATTTGACTCTGTGGGTAGTATTAAAAAGAAATCAGCAAAAAACAATGAGGAAAAGAGAGAGAAAGGAGAGAGGAGGGAAGAAGGGAGGAAAGAAGGAAGGAAGGAAGGAAGGAAGGAAGGAAGGAAGGAAGGAAGGAAGGAAGGAAGAAAAAAGAGAGAAAGGAAACATGAAGTTGAGAGGAAGATGAGTAGGGGGAACCTGGTTTGTATTGTTTAAATTTTAAAGTATGTTCACATGCTAATACATCATACTACTGACACATAGTCAGAATTTCAAGAGGTTTTCACCTTAAGTTCTGAAAAGGATGATTCAGAAATTGCATACTTATTAGAGATGATAGCTATCTTGGAGATATCTCTGCAGATTGAAATTGATGATGCTCTGACATATGCATCCAATAGAATACAACAGCTTTTTAGGCATTATGGCATAAACATGCCTATATGTCAAACAATCTAAAAAGATCTAACTACACTTTAAAGGAAATGCTCATAAAACAGAAAGGAGATAAGTAATCACCCAGAGAGAGATTAAATGATACTTTGTTGACACTAAATTTTTAAATGTTAAAGAGACAGTTAACACAGCTGCTAAAAAGCAATACTGGGTAGAAAGGGCTGTGAATTAATTAGCATGTTAATTATATATTTACATAATTAACATTTATGTATATATATATATATATAATAACTACTTAACAAATTGCAACCAACCCTCCCCCCCAAATGATGACAAACATCCATCAACCAGTGACCAACAATTACCCACCCTACTTGTTAGGAATGGGATATCATATATATATATTTCTAATAACCTCAGAATGGAAGGCAAGAAATGTATTGTACTCGGGGAGAGACTTTGTATTTGTTACCACAAGAGATGAAAAGCTATGAATTCCATCAAAATTAATAGATTAAATTTTACCAAGGGAGATCTCCTGAAAAACTTAGTTACAGACATGAAGAAAGAAACCAAGAACAACAAAATGGGCAATATGAATGCTGATTCCTCTACTGGGAATGGCTCTGAGAAGGGCGGAAAAATGTCTCTGTGTAGCCAATAAATCTTACAGTTTGGCTATACAAATGGACTTACAACGTTTGATATGTTTCACTTGCTCAAACAAAGGGTAAAACATCATCTTTAGCAGAATTGTACACATTGTACATTCTACACATGTGTTAATCCAGAAATGTATATTACCTTTACAAGTTTATATGTTTACAGAGCAAAAGGACAAACAACAAAGAAGACAAAGCAAGTAGCCCATGTAATTAGCCTTACGTATTGCCTCTACGCCAGTTCCCCCAAAATCTTCATCCAAAACAAAGATCTTCTGGTCTCACAGACTGTTCCAGCCAGGACTTTCCCATCACACAGAAACTGGACAGCAAATATTGCAGCTAACTTTCTTAGGACTTAGACACTACTCCAATTTTCTTAGAGTACCCAAAAGAGAATGTCTCTCTCAGACAGCAGGAAGCAATTTTAAGAGAATGATCCCCCATTCCCAAAAAGTAGGGTGGCTAGTTGTTGCTCATTCAGTGGGTGATGTATGTTTGTCATCGTTTAAGGATTGCAAGTTGTTAATGGTATTGGTCAGAGAGAGATACATTAAAGGAGGTTAGATTTAGGAATCTCTTTGTTCTTTCTTTTCCTTTCTTCTATCCTTTTGTCTCTCCTACTTAGTGTTAGGGGAAGGGGGAGAGAGGATGAAAAAAAAAAGATAGGATATAGGAATGATAGGATATAAGGGTAGATTATTGAATCTACTTTTAAACTAAAGGACATCAACAAGACATAATTTACATTGGTATGGATCTTTGCATATTGATACACATTTAAGGTAATTTTTGATACAACTTCTTGTATATATGTTTCAACTCGTGTTTTAGGTATTATTCCTACACAACCCATTTACAAAAGTAAGGTAAAGTTCTAGTCCTTGAAAGCTCCTATTACAGATGGTTTAGGAACATTGAGAAAGTTAATAGCCAATGAAACTTACAGACATGTTAGGTCATGTTAGTTTAGTTAATTACAGAAATAAGTTATATCTAGCTTCCTATAGACGTTTTCAAAGTTGAACAGATAGTGGATAGCTAGAAACACAATGTTTGCCTATTCTGAAGTACATTAAATTGATAGGTCTTCAAACACTTTAGAGATCTACAGAATATGGCATTTAAGATGTTTCATTAATAAAAGGCTTTTCATGACAGTGAGACATAATTTCTCATGGCACCACCCACATACAACTTCAAAGAAGATGATGGGCTTCAAAGAATCTCCTTATAGAGTTTGCTTCAAATGTGGCAAAGAATTGCCCTTGCTTCAACTGCTGACAGAATGGTGTCCAAGCTGTGGACAAGTTGAACACAAAGGAAGTCAACTGACAAGCTTTGCCAGGACAAGGTAGGCAAGTCCTTCACAATTCCTGCTTCACAGAAAAGTCTGCCAGATATACTGGGCCAGAAGGTGAAGACAATGATCCAATATTACATAGAAACCTTGGGTGACTATCCAGGTACCCAGCAACCTGTCATTTCTATAGTTTTGGAAGCTGCTTGCTCTGCACTTTCTGTTTACTCGGGTAACATCTATCCTTCTCAGGTTTCTGATGGGACTGAAGACTAGATAGTTATAATCTCACACACAAAAAAAAACTTAAGTTTTTAAGTAGTTTAGGATCTAAGAAAAAGTTTTAATATCTAAAAAGATATTTATAGGTTGACATATACAAATTATGATAGAAAGTGATTTAGAACTTTGAACTCACCAAGATAGAATAGATTGTGGAATACTTTCTCCAAGGTTGCCAAATACATATGGACTGAACATTGTGAATGTAATTCTTACCTGATGGTTTTTATAATTGTTCTTATAGTAGTACATAGTTTATCGATATTAGAGAAAGAGCCCTTTATTGGACTAAAAAGGGGAAGTATTAGAGTGATGTTTTCTGTATTGTGTAAAGATTCTCTTTGTATTACTCAAACGTAATTTATGTGCTGGCAGAACTCTGATTACTTTGGTATTGTCATTATTATGAAGCATATCCTGCCTTAGAGAGTTAAGATTTGACTTCTGGGCGGAAAGAGAGGGTATCAGGTGGGAATCAGAGGCCAGAGAGACACACAGACTGAAGTGAAAAAGCAGATGGCAGGATGAGACTAAAATGGGCAGATAACAGGCCACATTATCTGTAGGAGATAGATCAGTATGTCAGGTTAGAATAACTGAGAATCCGCTCAGCTATAGTGACCAAAGCTTACAATAAATATGATAAGTCTCTGCATCCTTATTCAGAACAAGGGTGACCATAGATAGTTATGGTTATAGGTTGGAGCTTGAGGGGGAGGGTATACCATGGATATAATCAAAATACATTGTTTTCATATATAAAATTTAAAAATAAATTATAATAAAAATTTTTAAAGAAATTCAAGAACATATGTTCTTTGAATTCATTGAATTTATAAAACTTAATGAATCAACTGAAAAATATTTTGGGAAGCATCACAACTCATCAAAACCATGTAGAGGAAAGAACTCAGATGGGGAGGATATGGCTGATGAAGTATATTTAAACAATAGTAAAGGAAGAACAAACTAGTATGACCCCAATATCCAAGAATTTTATATTAGCAGGACACTAAACCTAAAACTCCATGAGACAGAAGGATTGCAGCTAAACAGGAAGGGTTCAGAGATTAAGTTGATAACAGACTACAAAACTTTTCAAATATAGACAAAGAAACTGACTTTTAGGAACACAGGAGGCATTAAGAACACTAAATAAACACAGATCGAGAAGAACTCCTTCAACATGTCAAATATACAAAGCAAAGAAAAAATATTGAAAACTATAAAGTCAATACCCCAATTCATCTACAAAGGCATAAACATCAGGGAAACAGCAAATCTCTTCTTGACAACTTTAAAAGTCTCTAGAAAGCAAGCATGAAAGAACATATTACAACATACAAAGCAAATAACTGCTAACCCAGATTGCTGCAAACAGCAAAGCTATATTTTAAATATGACAGATAAATAAAGAGATTACAAGATAAACATAGACTATGACAGTACATAACCACTAAGCCAGCACTGTCGATGAGGGTGAAGGGAACATGGCATAGAAACTAGAGAGAAAAAGAGTCTCAACACAGGAGCATAACAAAAACTAAATTTCATAAGTGGAATAAATAAACAAAGGAGAAATAAGAAGGAACCCATCAAATCCAGTAACTAAACAACTTCTACCACTATTGTGTTGGAGCATGGATAACAAACAATAATCCAAACAAACAGAAAAACAACCAATAAAATTACAATAATTAGTAAACACTCCCAATAATAATCTTAATGCAGATTACTTTGACTCACTGATAAGGACAGACAGGTTTATGGGTTAGAAGACAAAATATAACTACCTGTTGTCTCTAAGAATAACAGATACTTTAGTGGCTAAACAAACAAACAAAAAATTTCACCCATACACTGAGATGAGTCAAACAGTGAAACACAATCTATCACATAAAGGTAAACCAAAATCAAGCTGGCAATAAGGAAACACCTCATCAAAACACAGAACAATTGTAAATATATAGGAACCAAACATGGTGCCTCCTGATTTTATAAAATAAATACTAATAAATACAAATAGGTAAGTTAGGTCCTGATAGCAATGAAAGTAGATGATTTTAATATGCCAGTTTCAGTTCTGGATAGGCCATCCAAACTAAATCACAGAAAACTCAAGAGTTAAATCACATCAATGAATTTATCAGATAAATACAAAATATTCCATCCAACAAAAACAGAATTTTCATTCTGCTCAGTACCTCGAATAACCTTCCTAAATATATCACTTTCTGGGCTACATATCAAAGTAATCAAACAAAAAGAATTAAAATAAGAAGAGCACAGAAACTGTACAAATACATGAAAACTTATTGATACAACCTTAAACAACAGGATGATTGGGCCACTGAAAAATGAGGGAAGAAATTAATAAAAGGAGAGAAGATGGGGTTAAAAAAGATAAATAAGCTCTTTGTCATAGATCAAGTAACCATAGATGTGTGGGTTCATTTCTGGGTCTTCAGTTCTATTCCATTGATCTTCCTGCCTGTCTCTGTACCAATACCATGCAGTTTTTAATCACTATTGCTCTGTAGTACAGCTTGATGTCAGGGATGGTGATTTCCCCCAGAAGTTCCTTTATTGTTGAGAATTGTTTTTGGTATCCTGGGACTTTTGTTGTTCCAAATGAATTTGAGAATTGCTCTTTCCATCTCTGTGAAGAATTGAGTTGGAATTTTGATGGGTACTGCATTGAATCTGTAGATTGCTTTTGGTAAGATGGCCATTTTTACTATGTTTACCCTGCTCTTCAGGGCTCAGGAAACGCTGCAGAAGAGGAGGTAGAAAGACTTTAAAAGACAATGGGGATGGGGGATACCAAAGAAACAAGGCCATCTACGCAACAGGACTGATGCACAAGTGAACTTACATGGACTGTGAGAGCATGCACCCAGCCTGCACAGGTCTGCTCTAGGTGGGTCCCAGTGATGAGAGGGAACTTAAGACACAAGGCCCCATCCCTAACCCAGAAGTTATCTCCAATTAATAGGCACTCACACATGAACAATTAGTTTCTCCAGTGGTATTTTAACTGAGGATACAAACCACTCTTAAGGGTTGGCTCCATTCACAGAAAGTAGATGGCCAACACAAAATGCAGTCTGTGGTATTTGGGGAGGTGTTTGTGTGCTTGTTTGTTTGTTTTCTTACAATGCTTTGTCTAGAGTTTTTTTTTTTCCTAACAGATCTTTTGAACCAATATTATAGCTTCTGGGTTGTTGTTGTTGTTGTTGTTGTTGTTGTTGTTGTTTTTAATGAGTTTTCTGTGTGTGAGAATGTGTCTCAGCATCTCTGTTTCTTGTGCTATTTCTTTGGGTATTTTTATTGCTGTTTGTGCTACTTCTTCATTTTTTATCTGTGTTTGTCTGTTTTTCCCTATTCTGGTTTATTTGCTTTTATCTTACCTTATTTTATTAAGTATCTGATTATATTCTAAGGAGAGAGAAAAAGAATGGTTGTGGACTTGGGTCAGGTAGGGAACTGGGGAAGATCTGGGGAAGTTGGAAGAGGAGAAACGATAACCAGAATAAAATGTATGAAAGCTCTATTTTCAATTTTTTTAAAGTACAAAAATAAAGTACAAAGGCAACCAGAAGAATCTTCCTAAATAATTCAATGAGCATACCAAGGTCTTTCCTGGGAGAAGGGAGGGAATGAACTGGGTAGAACTGGTAGCACAAGAGAGAGCTCTGGCAGAGACTGGCACAAGAAGTTAGCATATTGACATATATATGCAAAACAAAATGCCATGATGAAACCTGTTACTTTGTGTGTTAACCTAAAAATTAATTTTAAAATAATACAAAAAGACTATGTGGCTAGCATATTCAATAAATAATGCTGTAATCCATGCACAATAAACATTTATACATCAGAGAAACTTACGTGTTTTACTTTTTTTGTGGGTGGTCCTGAAGATAGATAAATCATACCATATGCCTACAGGCACCAGAAAATACACCATGATTTAGTAGAAAAAAACAACAAAATTTCCTTAATCTCTCATCAGATATGGAGGAACGAAAGTCACGAACAGCATTGGCAATGTCTGAATTACAGAAGTGGAGGGGTGAGTCTGTACTGAAGTTTGGTCGTTTGATCAATCACCGTTGAGGTTTGAGATATGGCTGCTGTTTTTAAAAACTTTCAGAAAGGCTGCTATGGCTCTTCCGACTTGGCATCGACCATTGTTCCATCTCCTCTGCGCTTGTGAGGATGCACGGTTTGCTTTTGGAAGCAGTATGACCGACAGCCGTCACCACCAGCGGGTCGCAGTGAGACATAGACAGAGGCCTCATCCAAAAAAGTAATAAAGACCACATTTATGAAAGTAAATGAGAAAAAGACATTGAAGGAATAACAAGAAATCTCATTTCCTATTGCAACCTTTAGAAGCACTTTCCGAATTTCTAGGTGGGATGGAACGGGTTTTAGAAAACAATAAAAATAAAGAATAACTGGAAATATCTAGCTTATATCATAACAACCTGCCAAGAGAATCTTCCAGATTCGTTAGGTGGAAAGCCATCCTTCATTCTGGGAACTGCAAGCTGTGGCCCCGTCTAAGAAACAGCTGGAATCCACATGTCTTATTAACCATGCAAAGCCTCAAAAAGAATTCAAGTCCTTTCCCTTGGTTTTGTCCTGGCTTCTTAGCTACCTTCACTGTTTCCCAGGCTCACCTAGGAATCCTGGGCCCCCATTTCTTTCCCTAATAAGCCCTTTGTCTCAAGAGATTAAAAGCCCCTTTCTTGACTGTATGCAAAGCAGGAAGGGAGGGGAGGGGAGGAGCTTTGCAGCTGCTTCAAAGGGTACACTTCAATCTGAAATGAAAAATGAAAGCCGCTGTCACCTCTTTGAAGGCTCTTGGCACCTAATACAAATAGGTCACCCTGGGAAGTGAAAGCCTTAGTTAGGTTAAAAAATGGCTGTGTTCCTGTTTGATGTCACACACAGATCACATGGCCATGTGTTCCTCTGCCCCACTCAGCTTTTTTTTTTTTTTTTTTTTTTAAATCATGGTTGTCCTCTGAGGCTGAAAAAAAGCAAACATTCCCATGCAATACTGAGTTTCTAAAAATCAACCATTTGGACAGGAGGGAAATTTACAGTGTTATGCTTTATTTTACCTAGATACTTGTCTAGACAAGGAAGGCACAGTTCATATTTCTAGTTATGTGGAAATCCATAGAGTCCTGATTGCCGTTCCCCCAACAATTACCTAAATATGACTCTTACTCAGTTACTACCTTATTGATAGAAGACATGACTAACTAGAAAACACACTAAACTATGGAACCCTGGATGTTATCCCAAGAGTTGCTCTTGAAACTTAAAAAATTACTGTTCTCGTTTACAAAATAAAAAATAAAATAAAAAGGAGATGGTCAAATCCAAACCCCACACTGTTCTGCTATCAAATTATATCTGGAATTAAAAGTTAGATCAAAGGAAGGTTTTGTGCCCCAGTGTAGGGGAATGCCAGGGCCAATAAGTGGGAGAGGGTGGGGTGGCAGGCATGGGGAGGGGGGAGTTAACAGGGGTTTGTTCTTGTTGTTTTTGTTTGTTTGTTTGTTTTTTGGAGGGGAAACTGGGAAAGGAGAAATTTACATGTAAATAAAGAAAATATCTAATAAAAATAAAATAAAATAATTTTTAAAAAGTTAGATCAATTTAAAAATGTGTAGAATTCCAATATTATTTATATATATATATATATATATATATATATATATATATATACAGGTTTGTTGGCACGTGCCTTTAATCCCACCAGGGAGGCAGAGGCAGGCAATGCTCTGTGAGTTCCAAGCCAACCTGATTCACATAGTGAGTCTTAAGACAAGCATGGCTCCAGATACACAGGTAGCAGAGATTAGCCTCTGACATCAATGAGAGGAGAGGCTCTTGTCCAATGGATGTTTGATGCTCCAGTGTAGGCAGATGCTGGAGGGGTGGGGCGTATGAAGGTGGGTGGATGGGAAACATCGTCATAGAGGCAAAGAGGAGGGAGAAGAGGGAGGTTGTGGAATTGGGGGCTTGTGGAGGTGTAACCGGGAAGTGGGATATCATTTGAGGTGTAAACAGAGAATGATTAATAAAAAGAAAAAGAAAAAAGAGGGAAAAAAAAACAACCAGGACTAAATAGAGAGAGCCTGTCTCAAAATAAACAAACAACAACAAAAAGCAAGTTTCCAAGTAGGAACCATGAGAAGACAGCAGTGGAAAGGGAAAAATAAAAATAGAGTAAAAAAATGAAACAAACACTTAAGGTCATTTATTAAACTACAATATGATTAAAATATTCTAGACTAGTAGAGATTTTAAAATATAGCGCTTGGACCAGAATCACCTAGGAATTTGTTAGAAATGTGTATCTTCATAGAGTCTGCAAGATGGCTCAGTGGGTAAGTGTTGATTAATGAGCCTGATGAACTCAGTTTAATATGAGTGACAAGTGTAAGGACTTGTATCTGCAACCTCAGTGTTTCTGTGAAGAAATGAGAGGTAAAGACATGAAGGTCTCCGGAAGTTCATAGACCAGCTAGCCTGGCGCATACCAACCAATGAAGAGTGACCTCAAATTGTGGAAGAAGCAACACCTGAGACTGTCTTTTTCTGACCTCCACACATGAACCATGGTGCTAGTCTGTCTCTCTCTCTCTCTCTCTCTCTCTCTCTCTCTCTCTCTCTCTCTCTCTCTCTCTCTCTGTCTGTCTCTCTCTCTCTCTCATGATTTGTACTAAGTAGATCTGGAAATAATTTCGCAACACAGGTCACCAGTTATGGTCTCGGTTCTGTGACAAGAACATTTACTTCTCCTGTCATGTTACATCCTTACAAGAAAGCCAACCAACTGATCTCAAGACAACTTAATTGGTAGTAACACTAAAAACTAAATGCCTTCCAAAGAACTATAAATATATAGATCAAATAAACTCACTAGAAGTATGGTCCACTTTGATTTTACTTTTATGTAATTTGTACAATCCTCTCTGATGTTTATCCATGTATAGAAGTGGCCATTACCCAAGTTCTTAGGAAAACTTGGTGAATCTTTCATTTTCATCTCTCAGAGTTTGGAGGACTTGATCCTGCTTGTCTTAGTCAGGGTTTCTATTCATGCACAAACATCACGACCAAGAAGTAAGTTGGGGAGAAAAAGGTTTATTTAGCTTACACTTCCACACTGCTGTTCACCACAAAAGTAAGTCAAGACTGCAACTCAAGCAGGTCAGGAAGCAGGAACTGATGCAGAGGCCATGGAGGGATGTTACATACTGGCTTGCTTCCCCTGACTTGCTCAGCTTGCCTTCTTAGAGAACCCAGGACTACAAGCCCAGGGATGGCACCACCCACAAGGGGCCTTCCCACTCTTGATCACGAATTGAGAAAATGCCTTACAACTGGATCTCATGGAGGCATTTCCTCAAGGGAGGCTCCTTTCTCTGTTACAACTCCAGCTTGTGTCAAGTTGACACACAAAACCAGCCAGTACACTGCTTCTAAGCAGTTTCTGTTCCTTTTGTCTTTATCCATATCAGTTTAAAGCTGAATACATGCAGAAATGGTGACCTCCAAAAACTAAGTGGAATGTGGTTTGCAATGTCTGTAATCCTAACATGCAGGAGGTTGAGGCAGGAAAATTCCAAGTTTGAGAATAGTTAGTGAGTTCCAGGCTAGCCTGAGCTAAATCCTGAGGCTTAACCTAAAATATGAAGAAAACAGGGAGGGAAAGAACGATCAGCAAAAATTCTGAAAGAAGTTTTAAAAACTAAGTAGATAGAAATTCGTATGTAAGTCTTTAGCTTTACCTAAAACTAGTTGTTCAAGTACTAACATCTAATGTTGAGTTCAGTTAAAACTAAGATTAAAATCATACTGTTGTCTACATAAAGGAGGGGCCATGCCTTAAGACATTGTCTTAGAACAGTACATTGTATAGCAATAGTCACTAAAAGTGACTCAAAAGGAAAACAACATGAAGCTTCCTCAAAGCTCAAAATTAAATCCTGAGATAATCAGGCACTAAAGAAAAATCCACTCAGTGTAGATACTCAGACAATAAGATAGGACTTTTTCTTAAATAAAATCCATATTTATTTCATCCTTGACTCAAAGTTCATCAGAAAGTTACCTTATTTGTAATAAAAATAAACCATATTATTTTCTGGACAATTTTTCACTTATATTTTTAAAACACCAATATATTGGACATTCCAAGTCAATAGGTTCAAATATTTTATAGATTGTTTTTCTGTGTATATATGTAAGCATATGTGTGTGTGTGTGTGTGTGTGTGTGTGTGTGTGTGAGTGTGTGATATATGCTTATGTGAGTATGTGCACAGGTGCACATGGGTGCTTGTGGGTGCATGTGTACGTGTGAATAGAGGTCAAAGGTCGACATCAAATGTCTTCCTCTAATACTCTCAAGTTTATTCTTTTGAGGCAAGGTCTCTTACTGAATGCATAGATTCAGCTCAGCTGCCAAATCAGTGAGTCCAGGGATCCTTTGAGCTGCACAAGTATACTGCCATGCTGACTTTTAAATGGAAGCTGGGATTCTGAACTCAGATCCTCATACCTGCACAGCAGGCATTTTACACATTTCACTACTTCCCCAGTCCCTGTCTCACTTCCCCAGCCCCTAGATGGTTTCGTAGTCAATACTATCATCTTTTATTTAAAAAGACCATAAAAACCAAAGAGAATAAATGCTGTATCTGCTTTGAACAGCTTTGCAAATGTGTTTTGGGTTTATGAGAATGGTAGCAACATCAACATCATTATACTCCCTTAGGTCATAATAATCATATTGCTAAGTGGGTATGTGTTGTGTTATTTAGATTAGATTCTTAAGACACTAGATAAAAAATAATAATGCTCAATTATCTAAAAAGAATCACACTATTTACCCACTTGAATATATCAACAAAGAGAGCTTAAGTTCCATGTCGTATAGGTATCAAGAATTTGAATCAGCTCCTAAGTATTTCTTCAGTAAAATCACATTACAAATATAAATACCCCTCTGCTTTAGATCAACTGAATCACCAGTTAATCTAATTTGATGACCTGAGCAGCCCACAAGGCGTGTTTGAGCATTTTACTCTGCCAGGTGGTAATTGACGCAACCTGCTTCCTATAAAAAATGGGTTATCTATTTGATGTGACATTCTGTATGAATTCTTTTATGAAAAATCTAAAGTTTGGAAATAATGCCAAAACTTCTTTCATGGAAAAGGGGTGCTTTAAACATTTTATGTTCCTCTCTCCCTCGCTGACCCTCTCTTTCTCCCCTCCCTCTTTCCCTATCCCCTCCACCTCTTGTCATACCTTTGGAGAAAATCACTTACTCCTCCCTCCCTGCTTTTCTTCCCCGTCTTTCATCCCCCTTCCCCCACCTCCTCCCCTTCCTCCTCGCCTACTGAATTTTGTTCCTTTCTTACTTTGCTCCCCTGTTGTTGTGATTAAATATTGAAAACAGTGAACTAGAAAGAAAGGGATTTGTTGGCTTACAGTTATAGTTCATCATCTAGGGAAACCAGACAGGAACCCAAAACAGGAACCTAAGAAGCAGGCACTGAAACAGAGGCCATGAAGGAATGTACTGACTGACTTGCTCTTCTGTCTTGCTTAGCTACCTTATACAGACTATGGCCACTTGCCCAGGGATGGTACCTCTCACAGTGGGCTTGGCCTTCTGTATCAGCAAGCAATCCAGAAAATTCTCCACAGACGTACTCACAGGTCCAGTTTGATGGAGGCAACTTCTCAATTGAGATTTTTCTCTTCCCAGTGTGTCTAGGTTTATGTCAAGTTGACAAAGTCTAACCAGGACAGTCCCTGTGTGGTGTCTTAGGACATATGAACAGATGTCAGTGGAATATGATTTAAGAAACTTAGTTTATCATCTGCCTTTGCCATTTGCCTTGAAATCTAGTTATTTTTGTATTCTTTACTCTTTATATGAAAACCAGAAGTTCTAAAATGTTGTCAGTCATTGAAATTGAACCTGTTGTTTGTACTTGAGGCACTCAGCACTAGTCTGTGTTGTATTTGAGGAGGCTGGCATTGGCCCATGTTGTATTTAAGGAACTTATATTTGTCTGTGTTCTGTTTGGGGTCTTCAATACTGTCTGTCTTGTATTTGGGAGAGGGACATCAACTTCAGTCTGTGTTGTGTTTGAGAGACTCAGCATTAATCTATATTCTGCCTGAGGGGCTCAGCACTGGTCTCTGTTGAATTTAAGGGGTTTGGCATTGGTCTGCGTTGTGTTTCAGGGGCTCAGCATTGGTCTGCCTTGTACTGATGAGTTTGGCATTGGTCTGTGTTGCATTTAAGGGATTTAGCATTGGTCTGTGTTGTGTTTGAGGAGCTCAGCATAAATCTGTATTGTGCCTGAAGAGCTCAGCACTGGTCTTTGTTGTAATTGAGGGGCTCAGAATTGGTCTGTGTTGTATTGCTGGGTTTGGCATTGGTCTGTATTGTATTTAAGGGATTCAGCATTGTATTTGAAGGCTTCACCATCAGTCTGCATTATATTATGGGGGGTTCAATTGGTCTCTGTTATATTTAAAGGACCCAGCATTGGTTTGTGTTGTACTTGGGGGTCTCATCATTAGTCTCTCTTGCGTCGGGGGAAAGGAGCTCAACATTGGTCTATGTTGTCCCCATATCCCCTCATACACAGGCTGTTTACAATTACTGAAGTACTGTCAGTATCTCCTGCACTCAGGAAAGCAATGCTTAGATTCTAATCAATTCATTGTTATTGCTTTTCATTGTTTCAAGAGTTCCAGTGGCCTAAGCTAGGCCTCCTGGCAAAGTGGATGCAGATAAGTTTAGGATGTGTTCTATAGTGTGGCTTTCCACTTCTGTCGTAGGTTTTCACTGTTCCTTTTGAAAGGACAACCCATTCCTCTACAGTCAGGGAGGCGAATCTCACATGGGTTCCAAGTCAGAACTCTTTAGTTGTCTTTTAATTATTCCTGTGTAATCCTTTCTCAGGGATCTGTCCATACCACAGTTGATATCTCTGCCCCTTTCCATGACCCCATATCTTTGGAACTCACCACTGTACAAGTTTTTTTCTTTCCTTTCAAATCTCCTTCCATATCATTTGTGGTACCATGTCTCAACTTTAAGGATAGTTACCCAAATTATACTCAAGAGCTCTACATCTGTCTGAAATGTTCTTTTCTTCCTTTTGTTCTTGTTTTTTATTTGTTTGTTTGTATTTTTATTTACAAGCTGGGGGTTCTCAGCTAGACTCTGAAGTTCCCCATGGCTCCATCCTGTTCTTCAAAAGTTCTCCAGGAAAATGATCCTTTATGAAATACATAGATTGCATATGTTTGCCCTCTAGCTTCTACTTATTTGGCTAATGGAAGGTATGACAACCTTTAAAATCTACCTATCAGAGCTCCAACTGCAGGAAATGAGATTTTCTGACAGCTCCAGTTGGTACAATCTAAAATAGATCATGACATCTCTGTAAATGCCACATGGACTACATGCAGGCAGCCACTGATTTCATCAGGGAAACACATTTCTGAATGATCTCAGCCTTCTCTGGCAAATGGCTTTAGCTAGAGAGTTTTCCAATAACTTTTCCTAAAATTCGTTGCAACTGCACAGTTGGGCCTGTCTGTCAAATCATCTTCTCTTCTTTCTCTCCTGAAATGAAATGGTGGTTGGATGGTTAATGAAGCCTCAACAGACCTCCCTAATTTATGTCACAAGTATTTCTAGAATAGGTACACTACATAACCAATTCCATGTGGGTATCTGTTTCTGAGAGCACCTTGTCTAACATGTAGGATAAGAGAAGATGGTTGGGGTACTATACCTGTAAGTTCTGCCTTGTTGCTCTGGGTTTCTCTCTTGAGCTACAGTACTGTTGGCTTACCCACTTAATTGGCACAGGTCTTGCTGGATTCTTGCAGCCTCTCAATCAACAAGTTCTTTCAAACACAGAATTAGTAACCCTCCCCTTCTATTAGCATTACTTTTGCATATGTAGCTTCTTTTAAAAAACAAATAAATGTATGCATAAACTTTTGTTACTATAGTTTTATTTTGAAATATTATAAATATATACAAAAGAAACAAAAACAGTATAAAGAACCCTTCTAAGATATTCCCTCAATGTTTGACTTTTTAAAACATTCTCTCTCTGACTCTCTGTCTCTGTCTACCTCTGTCTCTGTCTCTGTCTCTGTCTCTCTCTCTCTCTCTCTCTCTCTCTCTCTCTCTCTCTCTCTCTCTCTCTCTGTATGTGTATGTTTGTGTGTCTTATTTGTAATTATGAATTTCTTCCTACATTATTTGTGGAAAATATTTATGCCAGATACCCTTCTACATGAGTCAGTATGTTTTTCCTAAACACAGAGACAAAGTATTTTCTCTAAAAGTATGCATGGCATGGTTTGAAAATAAGAAAAATTATCATTAGCATGATTATCCAACCTGTACATCTTCCTTAACATTGCTCAGATAATGTCTTCTATAGAATAAATTGTTCTAGATTTTAAATTCAGGATCACATGCTACAATTCATCCTAAAAATGATGAAATTGTTACCATACCACGCCTTCAGAAACAGACCCTAAATATGTTTGCTACATATTTGATAAATATAACGTAAATAAGTTTTCGACTTGGTTCAAGAGAGGATGAGACAGTGATTATCAGTGGCATCCATTAGCATCATAATCACTCATATTATCAGTCCATCATAAATGGTACAGGGGTCGAAAGTAAGAGGCCAAAGGGTTGTGCCATTTAACTGTCTTATGAATTTTGTCCTATTAGGGCTTTTTCTGACAGTCCTATAGGGAACATGAGTATATGTATGTATGTATGTATGTATGTATGTATGTATGTGTGTGTGTTCGTCCTAAGGGACTGCAAACCCTTCAGCTCCTTGAGTCCTTTCTTTAGTTCCTTCACTGGGGACCTTGTACTCAGTCCAACGGATGGCTGTGAGCCTCTACTTCTTTATTAGTCAGGTACTGTCAGAGCCTCTCAGGAGACAGCTATATCAGGCTCCTGTCATCCAGCACTTGCTGGCATCCACAAAAGTGTCTAGATTTGATGACTGAATATGGGAAGGGTTCCCAGGTGGAGCAGTCTCTGGATTGTCCTTCCTTTAGTCTCTGCTCCATAGTTAGTCTGTACAACTCCTTCCATGGATCCTATCCGATCACCATGGACTTCTTTATTTCTAACACCCTCTGCCAAGAAACATTACAGCCAACCATCAAGCATAGGTATGCAACATGTAACCTTGTCATCTCAATCACGAGATTGCTGTGGAAATATCAGAACTCTGAGACATAAAATGAGGACACAGGGCAGACAAGGTAAGGTTGAGAACTTCGAGATCTCAGGAGATAGGGAATACTCTGCATTGGCAAAGCATGTCACATAATAAAAATTATCATTCTAGGAAGCGGTTTTCTACTTGGGCTTTTCTCAGGATATATATAAATATAGAGATAGATAGATAGATAGATGGAGTAATGATATAGAGACATCCACATCTTTATACCAACAGAAAAGTGTAGTCTTTACCCCTCGTCAAGGCAACTTCTCTTTGCCCCAGAAAGAGACCACTAAGGAAACTACAACTAATCAATATGCAGAGTTGGAGAGCCTTATCCTGATGGATACATGTCTACAAGCTCAGGGAGCATTGCAGAAGAGGGGACAGATGGACTGTAAGAACAGAGAATCAGGTTTCTGTGAGGTCGTGTCTCTTAGTACTCTCAGAAACTACAGCCATAAGGTCTCGCCAACATAACTACTCAAACATGAGCTGAACAAGTATAACACAGATGAACATGCTAATCTAAACAGGGAAAAGCCCACAAATTGGGTGTTCAGTGGAAACTGTCAGTCCTACAAATATATATTATAAGTAAAATTATATAAACTTGGTAGGTTAGATTTCAATTTATGTATATGTGTGTATATATTGCATGTAAAAACAATTAATGAAATTAATATAAAATACAGTCCATTAGTTTGAAGGAGAGTGGGAAGGGGTATATGGGAAGGCTTGAGAGGATGATTGGAAAGGGAGAAATTTTGTATTTATATTATAACCTCAAAAATAGAATAAAAATGTGTTTAAAAGGCCCTGCCTTCTGGTGGGATTGCAAACTGAAACAACCACTCTGAAATCAATCTGATCAATCAATCAATTCTCAGAAAATTGGAAATAGCTCTACCTGATGACCTAGCAATATCACTCCTGGAAATATAGCCAAAAGATGCCCCACCATACCACATGGACATGTGCTTCACTATGTTCATAGCAGCCTTATTTGTAATAGCCAAAAACTAGAAACAACCCAGATGTTCCTCAACTGAAAAATGGATACAGAAAATGCGGTTCATTTACACAATGGAATACTATTCAGCTATTAAAAATGAGAGCATCATGAATTTTACAAGCAAATGAATGGAACTAGAAAATATCATCCTGCATGAGGTAACCTAGACCCAAAAGGACATGCATGGTATATACTCACTGATAAGTGGATATTAGCCAAAAGGTTTAGAATATCCATGATACAACACACAGACCATAGGAAGCTTAACAAGAAGGAAGGCCCAAGTGTGAGTTCCTGAAACCCACTTAGAAGTGGAACAAAATAACCATGGGAGGCAAATGGAGGGAGGAAACTGGGAAAGGGGAGGGGAGAGGAGAAAAGGAGGGGAAGGATAAGGTATGGGGAGAGACAGGAGAGATGCCCACAGACCAGGAGAATGAATCTAAGTAGGCAGCAGTGGGGATGGTGCAGCAGGGGGAACCTCTTGAAAGTCCCAGAGACCTGGGATTTGATAGGCTATCAGAACTCAGTGGAGAAATGGAACTGAAAGAGACTGCCTCCAATAGACAGACATGGCCCCCAGTTGAGGAAGGGAGGGCACCCACCCATCTCAAAAATTTTAACCCATAATTGTTTCTGTCTAAAGGAAATGCAGGGACAAAAATGGAGCAGAGACTGAAAGAAAGGCCACCCAGTTACCAGTCCCAATTTAGGATCCATCCCATGCTCACACACCAAATCTTGACACTTTTACTGAGGCCATATTGTGTGTGCATACAGGAACCTGGATGTCTGTCCTTAGAGAGGCTCCACCATATACTGAGTGAGACAAATGCGGATGCTTACAGCTAACCATTGGAATTGAGGTCAGGGACCAATATGGAAGAGTTGGAGGAAGGACTGAAGGAGCTGAAGGTGTTGCAACCCCATAGGAAAAACAATAGTGTCAACTAACCCGGACCCCTCAGAGCTCTCAGAGACTAGGACAAAAACCAAGGAGCATTCATGGGCTGGTTCATGACCTCAGGCACATGTGTAGCAGAGGACTGCTTTGTATGACGTCAGTGGGAGAGGATGTGCTTAATCCTGTGGAAACTTGATGCCCCAGAGAAGAGGGATGCTGGTGGGGTGAGGTAGAGGTGGGCAGGCAAGTGGGGAAGTTAGGGGGAGAGAATAGAGTAAAGAACTCGGTGAGGGGGGACCGGGAGAGGAAAGTTCTGGAATGTAAATAAATAAAATAATTTAATAAAGATTTAAAAAAAAAAAAAGGATATGTGTGCCCCTTAGAGAATTGATGGAGAGACCAAAATTGATTAAAGTTGGAAGAAATAGAAGTAGCATCCAATGGCATCCAACTAAATCAAGAGTAACTAAAACAGCATGCAATACTGTGAGTAACTAAAACAGCATGCAATACTGTGAGTAACTAAAACAGCATGCAATACTGTAAAATCCTCAATTTCTTCTTCCTCTGTAAGAAGCAATTAGGATGCAGGTAATGGGAAATGTAGGTAAAGGTCTGAATATTAATTTTGAATATCATCCTATAATTTAATATTAAAAGTCTATAGGATATAGGACTAAAGGGAACATGCCTCAACACAGCAGAGGCTATATATGAGAAATGCACAGCCCACATCATCCTAAGTGAAGAAAACCTGGAAGCAGTCCCACTGAATCGCTATTTGCAGATAAAATGATATTATACATTAGAGATGCCAAAAATCTTATCAGAAAACACTAGAAATTTTAAAGAAATTCAGCAGTGTGGCAAAATACAGATTCAACTTGCTCAAATCAATGGGTTTTCTAAACAACAACAAAAAATGTACAGAAAAGAAGATCATAAATATACTCCTACCATTCATAATAACATCAGTGAAAATAAAATATATATCCATAGGCCTAACCAAAGATGTTAAGGACATTTACAATAAAAACTTTAAACCTCTGAAAAAAGAAAGTAGGAAAATATGGACTGGTAGAATTAATATTGTGAAAATAACCACTCTACTAAAAAGCTATTACAAATCAAATGTAGTCCCAATCAAAATCCTCATCTCTTTCTTTGCAGAAATAGAAAAAAAAATCTATCTGAAAATCTATAAGAAACCACAAACAACTTGGGATAGTCACAACAATCCTGATCAAAAAGACCAATGCTGGAGAGATTATCATCCCAGATCTTAAGATATATAACAAAGCCATGGTAATAAAAACAATATGGTACTGGCAAAAATAAAGAAAAATTCAAATGATTTTTAAAATAGAATAAAGATTTCTAAAGTAGATGAAGAATTCTTAGCAGTGCAGATCCTTGAATTCGTTTTAAGCCAACTCATTTTATTAGTCTAGCACAAGCTAGCCTAAGCCTAGCACATGGAAATACTGTCATTTCCAATAACCTCAGGGCTCCCTTCATTCTAGGATGCATTAGGCTGTGTTTATCAAGAGCAAAGATTTGTAGGTACACCAAAGAAATAATTAACAGTTGCTTTTAAACATTATGCAGGAGGGACTGGAGGGATCACTCAGTGGTTAAGAGCACCACCTCTTCTTCCAGAGGTCCTGAGTTCAATTCCCAGCAATACATGGTGGCTCACAACCATCTGTGATGAGATCTGGTGCCCTTTTCTGGTGTGTCTGAAGACAGCTACAGTGTACTCATATACATAAAATAAATAAATCTTTAAAAAAACAATATGCAGGTATTGTATACTTCAGTCAAATGTTTATATTTACATAGCATAAATGCAGCTAAGGCTATTTCTAAGTTCTAAGCATACTACTCATAGGTGAATAATGATATAGCCAAGGAAATGGAGGAAAAAGCAAAATATAAAATGGACAAAGAGAAGAGGATAATCACATGTGTGTTTGTTTAGGAACTATGTGACCCACATTGTATGTTATCAATTCTATTAGCTCTCTTTACAGAGTAAAAACCTTTGTTTTTTCAAACGAGGAACTAAAATAAAATACATTTAACTTACCAAGTACAGTAAGAAAACAATGGCAGTCAGAATTTAAAGAAGTAATGCCAAAATTAAAAATATATACATATTATAGACCTTATAAGCAGTATTTATTTATTTTTCATTCATTCATCCATTAATTTTTTTTTTACTGTGAATGAAATTTGGGGATAAAAATTCATCTTATGTTTTCTATGGGATATTGAAAATATAAAAGCTTAAGAAAAATATTTTTTAAAGTTAAGTATTATCTATAATTATAGACTTTATTAACCCCACTTTTATAACACTCTGAACACCCACCATCATTTGTGCATAGAGCCAGCTCAGAAGAACCTGGATCATGGCAGCTCTGGAGCCAGGGACCTGGGTCAGAACCCATAGGACAGGCTACTTGGCCTCGCTGAGTCTATTCCAGCTGTGTGTAGCACAGGCTTCTTGGCCTCTCTGAGTCTATTTCCCATCTCTGGATGGATAAATGGAAATAGTTTCAACATCACAGGCTGTTTTACAATTAAATGAATTGTTCACATAAATAATTTAGGATTCACTTCAACTTACAAGTATTCCAAATGACTGTGTATTCGTTTGGCCTAAAATACTTTTATTGCATTTATTTGGTGTGGAGGAGGCCTGTGACTGCCACAATGCACCTGAGAAGGCCAGAAGATGACTTGCAGGCGTTTCTTTTTTTCCTTCCACCTTGTGGGTCCTGGGGCTCTAACTCATGTTGTCAGGCTGAGCCATCTTACCTGCCCCTAACTCTTCTTCAAAAGGGAAACATTTTCATGAGTTTTGACTAGAAAAAACATTGACTTTTTCATTAAAATATAATTCCAAATTATACCCTACAAACAGTCAGCTTTCAGAGTTCAAACTGTTCTGAAACAAGTAGGTAAGTTTCCCATAGTTCTTCTATCACACTCGGCTGCACTCACACACATGGAGAATATTATTTGGGACTATATTGGATTAGAGGCCTTCTGTTGTGCAAGCCCAATTGTGTGTGTGGTTATACATTCCTTTCCTCCAATTCCATCTGCATTATAGTCTGGGCAGTGTCATCAATGACATTGCTAAAACTGGATCCAGATGGAAACAAAAACATTTACTAGCCTGGTACAGGAAATGCCACGAGAGAAACAGCGAATGTGACACATGGCAGATAGGAGAGGTTCCCTGACACTAAGCCAGGCTGGAACGCTACAGTGTGCATTCCATAGCTCTGCTTTGCGCCCCACTTTTCCATCTATTGCAAAGCATCTCATTCCTAGCCTTTGCAATGACAGTATTGTTGAGAAATAAATAACTGCTAGCTCTACTCTATCATCTGTCTGTCTCCAGCAATAGGACACGAAAAGAAATTAAATAGTTCTTAGAATGCTGCCTGTAAAAATCCAAACTGGAATTTTAATGTGAAGAGTATGTCACAAAAATAAGACACCAATAAAAACATAGCCCAATACTTTTTTATTAAATGTATTTATTTATCCCCTTTACAGTATCAGCCCTTCCTCTCCTCCCAGTATCCACTCCTCATGCAAGTCCTCCCCCCATTTCCCCTTCCCCTTCTCTTTTGAGAAGGGGAAGCCCCCCTCTGGATGTCCATACCCACTCTCATCCCCAGCACATTAAGTAATTGCTAAACTAGACACATCCTCTCTCACTGTGGCCAGACAAGGCTGTTGATTTAGGGGAATTGTATCCACGGGCAGGCAGGCAGGCAGGCAATAGACTCAGGGACAGCCCCCGCTCCAGTTGTTTGGGGGACTCTGGCATCAAGACCAAGCTGCTCTCAGCTGCTACATATCTGCAAGGGGCCTAGGTCCAGCCAGTGCTCACTCTTTGGTTGTGATTCAGTCTCTAGGAGCCCCCCAAGAGTCCAGGATAGTTGTTGATTCTATGATCTTCCTGTGGAGTCGTTGTCCACTTCAGGCCCCTCAATCTTTCTCCCAACTCTTCTACAAGACTCCCCAAGTTCCATCTAGTGGTTGAGTGTGAGTCTCTGCATCTCTTTCCATTGGCTGCCGAGTGGAGCCTCTCAGAGGACAGTTATGTATGCTAGGTTCCTGTCTGCATACATATGGAGTATCATTAATAGTGTCAGAGATTGGTGCTTGCCCATGGGATCGGTCTCAATTTGGTCATTGGTTGGCCATTCCTTCAGTCTCTACCTTTGTTCATGCACATCTTGCCAATATTTTAAAGTATAAAAATTCTTGTTTTTATTTATTTTTTGTTTTAAAGTATAACATTTTATTAATTTTTGAAAATTTTAAACATGAATACAAATTGTTTAGAACATGTTTATCTCCCACTTCTATCCCTAATTACTCTCAGATATATCCCCACTCCCATGCTCCCTAACTGCACATCCTCTTCCTGTTTTTAGTAGCATACTGATCCCAATTTGTGCTGCCTATGGTTCTTGGGTGCAAGGCCATCCTGGGACCATGGTTGACCTGCTAGAATCCATACCTTTAGGAAAAACAAAAGCTATCAACTCTTATCAGCTCCTCAGCTAGGATTTTGGGCTCAAAAGCATCTCCATGCCGGAATGTTGAAGGTTTGATCTTACAAAGGACTTGTGCAGGAACCACAACTTCTGTGAGTTTATAAGAATGATGGACTCATCATTGCCAAAAGATATTCTTTCCTTTAGATCCTCCTCCGGATCTTACCATCTTTCTCACAAGCTCCTCTTTTCTCCCCACTGGTCCCTGAGCCTTGTGGGGACAAATGTGGTATAAATATTCTATGTGTGGTTCAGCATTCCACAGACAATTGTTCTCTGGGCTTTGACCAGCTGTGAGTTTTTTAATTAATCACCATCTACTGCACAAAGAAACTTCTCTGGTGAGGTATGAGAGCTGAATTTATCTATGGGTATAATCTATAGGTATAAATCTATGAGTATAATCTATGGGTATAATCTATAAGTAAATGCCATTTTTATTTCCTCAGAGGAAGGATAAGATGAAAGCCATATCCAAGCTGTGCAAATACCCTAATTGAATTGAACCCTGAGTGTTTGTTTCATTCTCTGTTCTAACTACCCCTAGGCCTAAGACTGGAAGTTTCTATCCTCCATACAATCTAATCTTCTAAGATAATTGACTTAATCTGGATTCTCTCTGCTTCTGACTGAATTTCTCTGCCTAGCCTCATACTAACTTTGGCAATATGTTTTAATCTTCTGGCTCCTTTTCATTCTTTCTGTCTTGACCTGTGTCTAGTTTGTTCTCTCTGTAACCATCTCGGTAAATTTGTCCCAGTAAAACTGCTGTACACACACTCATATACTACTCTCCATCACTGCCTTAAGTGGCCTCTCTTTCCTGTGATATTCTTGTGTGTATCCTATCTCTAACTCATTCTGTCAAATCTTCTCTGATTCATCACTTTGTCTGCCACTCAATTAGACATCATTTTCAAACATGGTTGCTTCTTTCTATAAACTAAACTTAACTTCATTTTTAGAAATCAAAGGTGTGTACTAGGGAGGTGCCTGTATTCCAGCCAGATCATATAGACCTAGAAGGTCTTTGGATGTGATCCCCAACCATGTTGCTGGAATAAAATTCCTCTACAAATTCAAATTTTGAGGACAGTTGGATATGATCTCCATTTAGCAATATAACAATAGTACAACCATCCTGGGGCTTATTAGCACCACAACCATAGGTTCTTGGCCATATTTACAGAACCAAGAATATGTTTTCTCTTGTGACATAGGTCTTAAATCCAATCATAAAACTGTTCATTATTCCATGTCTTAGTTAATATTTTATTGCTGTGGAAAGACACAGTAACCCATGTAAATCTTAAAAAGAAAGTATTTAATTTGAGGCTTGCTCACAACTTTAGACGGTTAGTATAGCTGGTTCTTGCTACTTCTTGTCCCTACACTTTATCCTCCCAGTTTCACCGCCTATCATATCACTAAATAGGAAAAGGGGAGAAAGGGAAGAGAGAGAAAGAGAGAGAGAAAAAGACAGAGAATTAGGTATTCTAATTTCTTTCCTTTCCTTTCTTCTTTGAGCATGACTACTAACAAACTGCAACCAAATCCCCTGAATACAAACAACCACCAAACCCTACCGCTCAGGGCTCTCGAATTTATATACCTAGTGAGAAGTTCCTAGAATTCCAAATGTCACACAATTACAGAAACTATCTGCAGCTGGCAAAACCACACCTCTGCTAGAGCACAAGGCAAATCACAGTCAGCCGTGGTGGACAGTTCAAAACAGCCCTATATCCCCACACCCAGGATTAAAGTGAAAACATATTCTTACAATATTTCTGTATATTTAAAAAGAAACAATTCAAGAATTGTCACTATAGGTTAGTCCATGATCATCAAGGCAGGAAGCAGATAGTCAAGGCAGTAGCTGAGAACTTCACACCCTATTCCCTAGGCAGCAGGCAGAAAAAGAGACACTGGGCCTGCTTGGCAAGGGCTTTTAAAACTTTAAACTTGACCCTCAAGGACACACTTACTCCAACAAGGACACACCTCCTAATCTTTCCAAACAGTTCAACTGGGGACTAAGTATGCAACATACGAGCCTATGCAGGGCATTTTCATCCAAACCATCATGCTCCAGGAGCATCTCTGCCACCATTGCACCCATCGACATATCTTGCCACACTTGTCACTTGCAGCTTCAAAGTTCACAGTTGGGTGAGATTTCTGGTTTTTCTGGCTCCCAGTAGCCAGCATAGTGCATAGCACCTTCCAGTACTACAATAGCTAAATAGCAAGGACGCTTCCTGATAAGGGCTAACTTGATTTCTCCATGTCTTATGGCAAACAAAACAAAACAAAACCTGTGTGTCCTCAGCAATAGGTATTCCCATTAAGTTATGGTGAACAATCTATAACTTCTTAAAGAAGAATTACTTCCTGTGTAGAGCAACTCGTGTGTGTGTGTGTGTGTGTGTGTGTGTGTGTGTGTGTGTGTGTATTTAAGATGCTTATAAAATAGTAGGCTTCCATATGGCTTTTTTCAAAACCACAGTACTGTTAATTATTCCTCTCCTACCCATCCTTCCACCTTACCTCCCAACCCTCTCCCCTTTAAACCTTCTTCCTCATTATCTCCCCTTTCTCCTTTGTATCACCTTTATTTCACTGTTCTCCAAACATACTAAAATATTTTAAATGACTATTCTACAAGTAGTTTTATTTAATTACAACTGCTCCTGAAAAAATTTGACAACTATGTCTTACCTCTCTTTCTGAGTCCATGGAAGAAAACATGCACCAGTCCCCTAATGATCAGCCTGAGCCATTAACTATTCTGGTTAGTAGGTTGTAAACAGAGATGCTTCGATCCCTGATCCGAGCACTGAATTACAGGTGTACAACTCTCTGTCTCTGTCTTCTTCATGAGCTTTGGAAGGGTCAGATAAATGCCGAGGAGACTGTTAACCCTGATCTCCTAAGATGAGGCTCCAGAAAATGATGAGAGAATACAGCATCCAGTTCTGTTAAACCATTAAAATTTGAGGTGCATGGCTAAAGTCTAACCCTGACATTCCTGCTCAGCACAAGCTGAAACTGGCAGTTGTGACAGATTGATGGGACGGCCTTTGACTTCTCATTTAAGTATTTAGTGACAAGTAAAGCCATCTAAGCCTATCTGCTGTCATCAAAAATGATACTTCTTTTGTATCATCTTATTGATATTATATATTGATACAATAAAATGGAACTACTCTTGGGCTCTCTTTATAAAGAAGATGTTACCATTCTAGGAAATTTTTGCCTGAGTTGGGGGAGAGTTGCAGATAATTGTATTTTGCATTGCCTTTCTGAGGTGTCCTCATAATTTATTTAATATCAAAGTATTCACTTCAGTTAATACCTTTGAATAACTACTTACTTGCCAAGGCATTTTAAATCCTTTCTTCAAAGTCTTCTTTCTCCTTGCTGTGAATGTCATTCCTAATCATCACATCACAAACATGGCCCACACAGAGTAGTCATCAGCATAGTTCTCGAAAACTCTGATAGGTCATATAAATGGAAAATCTTACTTCTTAGTGGTGTGGAAGGCTAAATAACTACAAAGTTTGGGATATATTTTAAGATTACAAAATTAGGACTAGCAATCTCAGGATAGGTTGAAAACCCTAGCAATATCTAGATTTTCTCATCTAGTCATATAAGCAGGATTGTTCTCTGGAGACATTGAAAAATTGGGCCTTTCTATGTATTTTGGAACATTTCATTTCTTAAAACTATGAGTGGGATTCTGGAAAAAGAATAATAGGGGTGTGTGTGTCGGTGTCTGTCTGTCTGTGTGTGCCTGTATGTGGGTCTGTGACTTTGTGTCTCTATCTGTGTTTGTATATGTCTGTGTTTGTGTCTGTGTCTGTGTCCTTGTCTGTGTCTGTGTCTGTGTGGGTGTATACCTCTGTCTTTGTATCTGTGTCTCTGGATTAGAAAAAAAGGTAGAGAGAGAGAGAGTGTGTGTGTCAAACATACCCAAAAGTGAGAAATAGAAACATGTACAACTTGTAAAGAAAAAGAAAAGGTCAATTCAATCCTTGTCAACCTCCTTATATTTTTAAACAACCCAGAATAAGAGTCTAAAACTTGGGAGTTTCATTAAATTGTTTAGGTGCATATATATAGTTTGTAGTTTTAAAAAATAATAATAATTCATCAGCTACAGTATCTACAGCAATGGATTTAAAACCCAGATGTCCTTCAACAGAGGAATGGATTCAGAAAATGTGGTACATTTACACAATGGAGTAACTCAGCTATTAAAAACGACGAATTTATGAAATTCATAGGCAAATGGATAGAACTAGACAACATCATCCTGAGTTAGGTAACCAAACTGCAAAAGAACATACATGGTATGCATTCACATGGTATGATAAGTGGATATTAGCCCAAAACCTCCAAATAATCAAGATACAATTCACAGACCACTTGAAGCTCAATAAGAAGGAAGACTGAAGAGTGGGTACTTCAGTCCTTCTTAGGAGAACAAAATAGTCACAGGAGCAAATATGGAGATAAAGTGTAGAGCAGAGACTGAAGGAAAGACCATCCAGAGTCTGTCCCACCTGGGGATTCACCCCATATACAATTACTAAACCCAGACACTATTGTGGATGCCAAGAAGTGCATGCTGAAAGGAGCCTGATATGGTTGTCTCCTGAGAGGCCCAGCCAGAGCCTTACAAATACGGAGGTAGATGTTAGCAGCCAACCATTGGACTGAGCGCAGGATCCCTAATAAAGCAGTTAGAGACAAGACTGAAGGAGTTGAAGGGGTTTGCAACCCCATGTGAAGAACAACAATATCAATCAACCAGACCCCAGAACTCCCAGGGACTAAGCCACCAACTGAGGAGTACACATGGCTCCAGCTGCATATGTAGCAGAGGATGGCCTTGTCATGCGCCAATGGAAGGAGAGGTCCTTGGTCCTATGAAGGCTCCATAGATGCCCCAGTGTAGGGGAACCGAAAGCAGGGAGGTGGGAGTGAGTGGGTGGGTGGGTGGAGGAACACCCTCATAGAAGCAGGGGGAAGGAGGATGTGATAGAGTATTTCCGGGAGGGAGGGGAACCTGGAAAGGGGATAACATTTGAAATGTAAATAAAGAAAATAGCCAATAAAAAATAACAAAATAAAATAAAATTTTTCATCACATACTTAATGGCCTAAAATAAATGCATATACACATATGTAATTTCCCAAAAAATGAACCATATAATTGATCTTCAAATGGCTATAGTTAACTGAAGAGTCACTAGTTTTTGGTCCACATTGGAAGCCTAAAGAAGCCAGGTTATAATATTGGTATAGAAATATAGCAGCAGCAACAACAACAGAAAACAGGGTAGGTGAACTCACAAGAAAGTCATGAATGCAAACAAGTGAAAAACAAGAAAGGCTTTTTTCCCTTTGACCCCCTTAATCCTGTCTGCCACCAGAAAGTGCTATCTACACTCACAATGTACCTTCCTACTTCAGCTAACCTGATAAAGAAAATTCTTCTCAGGTCTCTCCATCAGCTTATCACTCAGTCAATTCAGGATCCAGTCAGGTTGACAGCCAAGATTAGCCAACACGTATGCATTGAACATTCAATCAGGATACAAAAGTAAATGCCTCTGCAATTGTTTGAAACTAAGAGGAAATCTGTATGTGCATCTGTCTTAGTTAGGGTTTTCTAGAGTCACAGAACTTAGTCTCTATGTAGTAAAGGGATTTATTGATGACTTACAGTTTGTAGTCTAACTCCCAACAATCAACTCCCAACAACAGTCGCGGCAGCAGCTGTGAATGGAAGTCCAAGGATCTAGCAATTGCTCAGTCCCACAAGGCAAGCAGGTGAAGCAGAGAGAGCTTTTCTTTTTTCAATGTCCTTATATACGTCTCCAGCAAAAAGTGTGGCCCAGGTTAAAGGTGTGTGCCACCACACCTTTAACCCCGGATGACCTTGAACTCAGAGCTTTTTATGTTAATCTTATGGGATTCGTAGCCACTATTCTTCAAGGTCTCCATGCCAAGATTCAGGTCAGAAACTTGTATCTCTCAGCCTCCAGATTAGGGCCACAGGTGAGCCTTTTAATTTTGGATTGTAATTTATTTCAGATGTAGTCAAGTTGACAACCAGGAATAGCCACTACAGCATCCTACTATGCTTTTTTTAAGTGAAAACTTTATGCATGTTACCTTGGCATAATTATTAACAGTGTTGATACTTTGTCTTTACCAAAAGCTAGAAATAATCTTAAAATTTTAGTGGCTTCAAATATTAGACACTCTAGACTTTTCAAGAGCACATTTGACAATAAAAAAGACAAGCTGCCTGGAACTAAATGTCCTGAAATTCTTTTCCAACATCTTTAAACACTACATCTAAATTCCCAAGGCTAAGAGCAGGGCAGATTGGGATAGCATGCATTGCTATGCACAGGTACTTTCTTCTCTGGCTGTCCAAAGATAGCCCTTTTGCAGTCTAGACACAGCATGGAATTTCTCTCAGCTTCTAGGGTGCTGATGGTTTTTTTGTTTGTTTGTTTGGTTGGTTTTTATTTTGGTTTTTTGTTTTTGTTTTTGTTTTTGTTTTTTGTTTTTTTTTTAGTCTTTTATGAACGTTTCTGTGACAGAATTCCATCTACCCCGCTCTGAAGTTAGGAAAGAGGTGCTTAAATTTTCAACATCTTGGACCAGAAATACCCCTCTGATGCTTCACAGCAGTTAGTGGTTTATATCACAATATACTTCAGAGGCTGGATTTTCTCCCCAGAGTATCATTTTAATGTGACATGTTATGACAAAGAAGGAAAAAAAAAATCAGTGAAAAATGCAATTGCACGAAACTATGTTGTGTCTCCTTTTTGTGTGATAAATGTAAGTTTTTTATTGAAGGCTTTAATTTTTATCCTAAGAGCTTTAGCTTTGTTGGAAAACACACCCCACTAATTTCTGGCAAATCAAAATGGAAATTCCAACTGTTATGGATAATTTGGCCACTCTGAACAGTTTTTTTTTTTTTTTTTTTTGACACAAACACTGCATCCAAAGCATACAAGAAGGCTACCATTAAAAATATTCCATTCTAGGGAAAGTGGCATGTATGGCAGGAGTAGAGACAGCCACAAATGAGCAATGGGAGCGGTGTGGAACTGATGAAGGTGCGTAAGGCTGTGGAGGAGGTGGCTGGCCCCTAAGTATCGACAGAGTAGCTGACAAAGCTGGCCATAAGCACTAAAGCAGTGAGATGTGCATAAGAAAGATGGCTGCCCCATAATGCTCATGCCTCCCACACTGTGCATATCGGACACCTGATTGATGAGCGTGAAAGGCAACATTCTGAAGATCTTGTAAGAGATAGAGCCATCAGTTATGCAGTGGTGATGCCTAAGGAAAGACTAACCCTGGGGGAGTTTAAGGAGGCTAGCATTGTGCTGCAGGAAACTAAGCATCCATTAAATGCGTTTCTGTTGTCTGACAACAGTGTTTGTCAGTGACACCATTAGCTAGACTATCACCTGCCCTAGGACTCTGCGGACTCCAGAGGCCTCCCCGGCACACTTCTAGGAACATGCTACATCCTATCCTATCTATTCCATAACCGTGGATGCTATCTGCAATTCTTGTATCTCTGGCCATGGTGCCAGACACAGTAAAAAGTACCCATTGGACTCAGGGTCACTCGCTGAGGACAGCCTCTACTCTCGCTGACGATTACATATGGAATCCTCAGAGCCTGAATGTATTCAAGAATGAGAAAGATACTTGAAACTATACAAGCCCTAACCTCAATGGACCCTAACTGGCAGTATCAACAAATGATAGAGGCAGCTTCGGTCATGAAAGTCTATAGATTGAGAGCTTTAGGTTAGGTACCATGGCCATCACTATGATGAAAGACACAAGCCTCCACCCTGTCATAAAGTGAGAAGAATAAGCCCACTTGTGGGAGGGTCAGCATGGGCATACAAGCCATGTTGATCCCCAATATGACAACTCCTCTCCCTCTAATGTGAGCTCCATGTCTATAGGCTTGTCCTCCTCGTCCTGGTGGTTTATGGCATGGACCACTCTGCAATTGAGGCTTCAGTGCTCCTGCTTTTATTGCAATGTGGAGAAGGTGAAGTTTTTTAAAAAAGCTCAGCCATTACTCATCTCAACAAAAACAATATTTTCCAAAAGACGATTGCTCCTTTCCTCAAGCACCTGACATTATTCCTGGTCAGAAATACGAAAGAGAAGACGAGTCCTGTGGGTATGATGACTTCAGAGTCAGGAAACAGGCAGCCAGGAACCACAATCCCAACAATAGACTGCACTTCAAGGCCTTGAGGCTTATCCAGAACTCCTTGGAGACCAGGAGACCAGAGTGAAGCCACCAACCTCTGAAAGTATTCATACACAAGAGCAATCATAGCTTCTTAGCTACGGATGTGGATCCCAGGAGTCATGCTCTAGAGACCGGGCTTCCTGAAGCATTACCATGTGGAAAACATAAATGGAGGATCCCCTTACACCCCAAGGTATATCCTTTGTACATCTTTTGAACTATCTAGGTGCTGGAAGGTTTTCTTTTCTTTGTGCAGTTGCCTTTTGTTTAGGTGGGTTGGTTACTTGGATGCACAGCTACAAATCATCTCACGGTCTTTTTCTTAATGTGTCCTTAGCAGAGGCTTCACCCTGGTAAAAATCCTGAAAGTCTGCAGAGAGAAGAAAGGGGAACAGATGCCTTCCAAGACAGAAGCTTCACTTGAAAGAAGAATGTTGAACCTGTGATTTTTTTTTCTTGTTTATGTATTTATGCTCTCAGTGTTTAGAAAAAAAATTAACCTAACTATTCTATTTTTATCCCAAGTATGCAAATTAACAAATTTGATCTTACTTAAATATTTGCCAATAATAAGGACTTCCAAAGACATAGCTACTCTTTTCATCTCTATTTATAAGCATACTATGACATACTTTCTTTGCAGACATGACTCACTTCCAAAGTCCACTGGGGCATTGAATAAGGATTCAGTGGTAACATAGCAACAGTTGCAGCAACACGAAGCCATCAGATAGTGATGTCTCTGCTGTTCTTCCCACATGCCCAGGGAGATTACTCAACCTTGGCCTTAGAGGCATTCCCTACTCCTGCCTTTGGTGTGATGCTAGAGAGCATAGAGATATCAATGTAACATCAGGCTATATTGACAACTGTATTTTAATTCGTGCAGACCTAGAAACATGACTTACCAGTTTGGTTAATCACTTGGTAGAATTTTTCAGAATTTAGAAACGTACACCAAGAACCACAAGGGAGATATTTCCACATGGAGGTAGGCTCTAGGCTTGACCTCCTCGGGGCTAACCTGGGTTGCTGCTTGTTAACTTGGTCACTGTGACAAGGGCTCCTGGGAGATCAGAAGCCCATAGTTCTTCAGGTGAGTATCCACCAGCTTAACATTTCAGGAATTCCTTCAGGAAGCTTTAAAAAACGGGAGGGGGGAGAGGGTTGGGAGGGTTGATGGGGGTGGAGGGAGGGAGAGGGGGCTCTCTGTTTAGAAGAATGTGAAAGTATCTACGTATCTATCCTCATTTTACACTTTTCAGTATAGTATACCACTCTTGGTTAAATTTATTTCCTTTTTTTAAACTTATTCCAAAACCAATACTCTCTCTTCTGATTGTGATGTTAGATACCAGGTAGTTTTCTTTGTCTCCAGTTTGGAGAGCTCCTTCTTAATATATAGAAATAAATTTTATTTTTTAAGAAAAAATTTTAACTTTTTGAACAAGTAAGTGCCACCCTCCTTCCTCTTGCTCCTCCCCTTTTCTGCTTAGTCCTATGTCCCACTGGTCAACTTGACTCCTACTTTCATGTCACATATACATACGAGTTTTATGTATCTATATAAAGTGTAAGAATCACAAGTAAGAGAAAACATACAATATTTATCTTTATGAGGCTGGCATAATTCATTTAACATGATTATGTCCAGTTGCATGCAACTTCTGACAGATGACAGGGCTTCCTTGCCTCTATGGCTAGAAAAAATTCCATTGTGTATACACACCACACTTTCCTCCTGTTGTTGGACACCTGTGTTGGGTTCATGACTTAGCTGCTGTGAATAGTGCTGTAATAAACAGTGATGATCTCTGTGATAGTTTAGCTTGGAGTCCTTTGGATAAACACACAAAAGTGATACAGCTGTGCTGTTGAGTTGGTGGACTAGTTTGTGATCCCACCAGCACTGTAGAGGGTTCTCTTTTGGTTTGGTTTTTGTTTTGTCTTTCACATCCTTGTACCATTCATTGTTACTTGTTTTCTTTAAAACTGACATTCTGACAGGAATAAGATGGAATCTTGATGGAGTTTTGTGTGGTATGGTTTTGTATGTGTGTGTGTGTGTGTGTGTGTGTGTGTGTGTGTGTGTTGCATGAATGTTTATGTGCACCCATGCATGCACATGTAGAAGCTACAACAGTATGTTAGATATCTTCTTCCAGCATTGTCTGTTTTGTTTGTTTGTTTATGGTGTTTGGGGGCTTACAGAGATTGTGTGTGTTAGGTTTTTGTTTACTTGTTGGTTTTATTTGGTTTGGGTTTGGGTTTTGGTTTGCTTGAAACAGGGTCTTTCAGTGAACTGTCAGCTTGCAGCATCTTCCTGTCTCTGCCCCCTGCCCAGTACTGGAGTTATGGGCCCATGCAGCCATTCCTGACCTTTTATGATGGTGGATGGAGTACAAACCCCAATCCCCAATCTGGTAAAGCAAATGTTTTGCCCACTGAGCAGTCCCTGGGGTCCTCAGTGTAATTTGGCTATGCGGTGTTTCTGCTGAGTGGTGACATTGTGAACACTTCATCTCAGTTTTTTGTCCATTTGTATTTCAGATTTTAGGAATTTTCTGTTCGTTTTATTAGCACAGTTACTGACTGGGTTATTTGATTCCTTGTTTAGTTTGTTGTTGCTGTTGCTGGTTTGAAGAATTTTTATTATATTCTATGTATGAATCCTGTGTCAGATATACAGACTGCTAAGGTTTTCTCCCATTCTGTAATCAAGCTGTCAATGTTTTATTTCTGTGAAGAGACACTACAACCATAGTAACTCTTAAAAAAGAAAGCATTTAATTGGGATTTGCTTATACTTCAGAGGTTTAGCTCACTGTCATCATAGCAGGAGGCATGGCAGCACGCAGGCTAGCACAGTGCTAGAGAGGAGCTAAGGATTCCGTATCTGGCACCAAAGGCAGAAACAGACACTTGAGCATCTAAAACTCCTCAAGACCTACACACACACACACACACACACACACACACACACACACAC
>JADRCD010220396.1:0-10684 GCA_019843815.1 Montemys delectorum
GGGGGGTGGAGAGAAACAGGGTGGTGGACTATCACTTTACTTTTTATTTGTAACTGTGAAGTAGATAAGATTCCATAAGGTCATGAGAAGAGCAAAAGTCTTGAATTCACCACAGGTCATATGACCTTGGTGGGATTTATATATCCCTAACCTCATTGGGCCACACAACTTTGTGAAATGAGTTGAAATGAGATCACAACTTTGAAAAGAACCAAAACTCTTACTTTGAAAAGAACCAAAACTCTTAACTTTTGCTCTTTAAAGAGTTGTAAAGTAAACAAAACAATGATTTCTGGAGCCAGATGAAGGGAGTATGAGGGCTCACAGATGATGATGGAGGTGTGAGGAAACGGTGAGACTAAAAGAAGGATGTTCTAAGTTGAGCAGATATGCATCAAACACTAATACACAGTATACTTTGATTTTTAAAAACAGTTGGCATGTCATAGATACATGGTAAAACAGTTTTGTTTAGTTTTTCTATGTTTAAAAGTATTCTACACTAATCAACATTTATAACCAAAGGAAAACAAATGTTAGTAAAAGAAATTTCTGAGGTACTGAAGGGTGAGTATCAATACAAATTCTTGGTGGGTAGAGATAAACAAATGTCTCAGTCTCTAGCCCAGGTTTGGCTTGAACTCATTGAAATACTTCTAATTCAACCTCCAAGTATAAGGGATTACAGGCAAGAAGCACCACACCCAGTTCAATGTAAGTTCTTGATTTTCAAATTGAAATCCCAAATTCCAAAGTAACTGTGCAGACAGCTGAGTACTCCAGACTAAATAAGGAATATATACTGGTTTGACCTGGTGAAAGCAGGACCTAACCAGGTGCATTGGCACATGCCTTTATCCAGCACTCTGGAGACAGAGACAAGTGGATCTCTGTGAGTTCAAGAATAGCATGGTCTACAAAGTAAATTCTAAAACAAGCAGGGCTACATAGAGAGGCCCTATCTCAAAAAAAAAAACAAAAAAAAAAAACAAAAACAAAAACAAAAAAAAACCCAAAAAACGAAGACCTAACACTCTATAATGATCACCCAATATTGTAACAGTAACCCTAAGTTTTTAAAGAGTCTTAGAGTCCATCTCCTTTATTTCAAGTTAGGAAACTTAAGAGTGAAGCAACTGAATGGGAAATGACCTCCAGAGGGACACGGGGTTTTTGAATACTTGGGCTCCAGCTGGTGGTACTATTTGGGGCAATTTCTGGAACTCCCTGGGAGGTGGAGCTTAGTTGGAGGAAATACGTCACTAGGGATGGGCTTTGAAGGTTTATAGTCTTGGCCCACTTCCTGTGTGATCACAGAAAAAGTGTGATCAGCCAGCTTCCTGCTCCTGTTGCTTGCTATGCCTTCCCTCCAGGACGGGTTCTCCTGGACTTATAAACTAAAGCAAACCCTGTCTTCAGTAGGTTGATATTTTATCACAGCAACAAAAATGAAACTAACACAGTACCTTAGACTCAAAGGAATCAAGATACATGGCTAGACGCAAACAAGAAGATGGGAGTATATAAAGACAAACCATGAGCTGTTACTCACCGGTACGGAAGTCTCTCATAATGTGACTTTTCCAAAGCAGCAAAGTGATACCTCGGTTTCAAGCTCATGGCAAGGCTGGAGATCAAAGCAGAGCCACAGTTTTTGGTGTCCACTTCTCCCTAGTAAATGTGAACTTGGTTATTCACACAGACTCAGGAATTATAAAGAAATGAAAAGAAACAAGAAAACATTTTGAAACATCTTTCAAATTTATACACAGATGCAAATTTGCAGTGAGCTGCATACATAGGGCAATCAAACATATAAGAACATTAGAATATTATAATTACAAAAATGGCACAATTGTTAAAAATCAGAGGGTACAAGGTAAGGCAATCCCTCCATAGTAATCTCTAAAACAAACATTAAGACCCCCTTTTGAAAAGAGTTCTCTCCCTGCAGTCTATAATTACATCTGCATAATACACTTTATAGTGCACGTGGATCTGACAGAGTCAGCCATAGTCAATGCAGAAAGTAAAGGTAAACACTACACTCAGAGCACAGCTCCAGCAGACATTCAAGGGCCTCAGAACCACACAAGCTGTTCAGCCAAGGGAATGGCTCAGCCACACCGATGTTGAAGAGCTTACAGGTGCTTTAACCCAGCACTCAGGAGGCAGGCAGATCTCTATAAGTTCAAGGACACCCTGGTCTTATAGCAAGTTCCAGGACAGCCAGAGCTACATAGAGACTCTATCTCAAACAAAACAAAACAAAACAAAACAAAACAAACAGAAGTTGCAAGTTAAATATTTTGTCATGGTAGATTTGTTCACAGAACACTCCTAGCTCTTGCCTTATGCTTGCCTTCTTCAAGCTTTTGCTAAGGAAAGGTGACTGGCCTTGAACTTAGTTATAGTATCACAAAGATAGCTAAGTATATTGTTTTCTTCCCCATAAAAATCTTCTATGGTTGTTTACAAACTTTGACCAAGTCTCCACCCCTACTACCTCTTGCTGACTTTTGCTCTCCCAAAATGAGGGGCTTCCTTTCTAGAAGTGAAGGAACCACAGATTGGTGGGGAAACCGGGCTCTTTTCTGTTAAACACTCTCCCCAATGTCACTGGCATCTTGCTGACTTTTATGATCTCAAACACTTAGTGCTGAGCCAGGAAGGCCTGATCTACACACAGGACGCTCTGGAACATCACTGAATTCGACATCTAGTTGTGAGGGTTTATTCCCAAATTCAGTCTTACGCCTCCCTCCACTGAGCCCCAGCTGATGCTTTCTCCCCTTACACAACCTTCCCAAGGTCTTCTTAGGCCTTGTTAGGTCAGAGTTTACCAGCAACTGCTCCTTCTCAAGACGATTAATAAAAATACAGGGGTGGGCTCCAGGGCACCCCAGATTAGCGTCCATGACAGAAATTCAGGCTCAGCACCTTGGTCCCTATCTGTAGTTATTTACACTACTGGACTCAATCTCACAATGACCCAATTTTTGAAACATATTTTGATAGCCACACCAAATATTCTGGAATGGAAAGGGAAATAAATGCAACTGGAGGGATGCCAATAGCTGTAGATCTCTCCACAGGGAATTAATAAACTTACAAAATATACAAAGAAGGCTAAGGGAAGAGACCTGTAGAGAGCATAGTTCCAGGAACTATTAGCTTATAATTAAGATTCCACAATCTTATCTGCAAATCATATGTTTATGAGGTCAACTGTTTTTGTCAGTAGATGTAGCTTATAGAATTTTGAGATTTTTTTCACAAAGTGTTTCTAGTAAAAGGCACTAAGAGTTAACATATTTAAAAATAGAGAGAAAAACATTAAAATCCTAACTTAAGCCAGTGTAATTTGCTTTAAAATTGCAACTGAACAAGCACTACTCACAGAGGAATTCCCAAAGCTCCCCACATACTTGGGCCATGGGGACGTGAGTAAGATATCAACACCCTTAAACTGGGATGCCGAGCACAGCATTGTTCTCAGGGAAGACACGTCCTTGGGACTAAAACTGTAGGCTGGGACTGGTTCATCTAAGGACTCTGTCCCACTGAGGTACACAATCTGCAGCCCCGAGCTTCCAGTGAAGACACCTTTTCGACCTAGGTTCAAAGGAAAATGAATGAGTTTTAGTCAAGGCTGCAGGAGGAAATGTGGCACTTCCTCTCTTTCCCAAGCCTCCATGCCCTGGCTCTCTGCTTTCTACTCGCCTGAATGAGTATGACTCCTTCACTCTGGCTGCCACAATCCAGGCTGGCTGGCTCTCAAAATATTCCCTCTGCTCCCTAAATTTGAAGACCTCTTCTGTGGCAGCAGCTGGTCACTGACTGGTACTGTCAGTGGCCTCTTACTGTTCACTCATATTCTATGAACCTGGTGTCTACACCCTAGAGCACCTGTTTAAGCCCAAGCTAGCCTGTCACCACAGTACTGTCACCTCCTGACTTTCCCTCACTCTACCTCCTTGAGAGCTTGACCCTCATCTCAGCTTTATTTTTCATGGTTATGTTCCCAACTCCCCAAGGTTCATACTAACTGATCTACTCTAGAAAGAACAATCAAATTACACTCAGCTGCAATACTTCAGGCTGTCACAGGAGCAACAAGTCTATGGCTGTAATACAGCATCAAATAAAATGGCTGACAAATACAGGAGTGTTCTTAATACAAACTGAAAAAACACACTGAAGATTATGACAACCTAGATTCATGTTCAGATTTCAAAATGTCTGTCTCACAACTGTAGCTAAAAATAAGTAGGGCATAGAGGAGGCTTGGACATTAAGAGTGCTGGCTGTTCCTTCAGAGGACATGGGTGGAGTTCTCAGCACCAACACAGGAGCTCACAAGTCTGCAATTCCAGTTCCAGCTCTTCAAGAGTACCAGGCACACACTGGTACACATATGTACATATATGTAGGCAATGCACCCTTATACAGAAAATAATAGTAAATTGTTTTTTAAAGTGGGAGCTGGCCAGACAGTGGTGGCACACACCTTTAATTCCAGCACTTAGGAGGCAGAGGCAGGTGGATTTCTGAGTTCGAGGCCAGAGGCCAGCCTGGTCTACAGAATGAGTTCCAGGATGGCTACACAGAGAAACCCTGTCTCAAAAAAACAAAAACAAAACAAAACAAAACAAAAAAAGTGAGGGGGTGGGGTGGGGGGTGGGGCTGGTAAGACAGCTCAAGGAAAGGTGCTTGCTTTGCAATCTAGAACCTGGGTTCAACTCATGTAAGGTGAAAGAAGGGAACTAACTTACAAAGTTGTCCTCTAACCTGCACAGTGTTGTCACACTGCGGCAAATGTGTACACACACTCACACACACACACAAAACAATAAGCATGGAGACTAGAGATACCATTCAGTGGCAGAAGACATGTTCAGCAAATGTAAGAAGCTCTGGGTTTAGTAGCCAGTAACATAAATAATAATGATAATAAATCTTAAATCATATTACAAACGCTTCCCTCAACATCCTGCCTAAAGGATTCTCACAGTGGAGAAAGCTGAACTTGCTTCTCTGAGGGCCACAGTGCATAGGGGAATGGAGGCAGTGAGAGACTGTGGTGGGAATCATGAAGAAGGCATTTCTAACAAAGGAAATGCAGGTGAGAGAGACACGACCACAAAGAGTGTGAAGGAGCCATCTTAGAGCATAATAAGTTGAGTAATGATCAGGTAGACAGCAGACTAAGGCAGACAGTGGGGAGGGAACAATAGCAAAACTTGACAACTGCCTTTGTCCTGAAACTGAAGAAATGCAGAGGGCTACGAGCAACTTTAACCTGGAATTAGAGTGTCCCTTAAAACAGAAAAAAGACAAAAGGAATGAAAAAAAAAAACCAAGGATGAACACTACAGACTTGAGCTGCCAGGGCCTTAGACTAAGCCAAGTGTAAAGCTAGTTAGAAGCCAAATTATCAAGTAAGGTACAAGTTCCCAGCATGGCCAGTGTAAGGACATAGTTCCTTTTATTTGAATGTAACATATACCTTATATTGTAGGCAAGGGACTGGTCACTCTGGTTGGCTGAAAAAGTGGCCCAGGGCTCAGGGACACAGGAGATTGAGGAGAAACAGAAAAACAATGAAGAAGAAACATCGCTGTCCAAAGGGCTCTAGACACAGACTGTGAGGAAAATTCTTCCCCAAAAGGAATAATAAAACAAAATTCTTATTCCCTTAAGCAGTAATAGCAGAAGAATCCAATCAAAACTTTTCCTGAGATTAATCCCTGAATTTTTTTTTTTTACTAAATTCATTACAAAAAATATATATAACTTACCCAGGTAAGTGATGTTTTCAGCCAATTCACAGCCATCAGCATGCTGGAAATAGTTTACTGTTTCCTGGTCATTGGCACCAAGCACATATGTCTGAATGGGAGCTAATGGGGAAACAGACATGCCATATGGTTACCGACATGCTCTGAAAATTGAGAAACGTTTTCTCATAGGAAAAATAGTCATGGCAAAAGTAAAGAGCCTGTGCATTCCTTCCACAGCCAGCCTAAATGTGGAACACCCTCATCACCAAGGATTCCTAATCCAACTCTATGGCTTCACTGAGAAGTGATATCACCAGACCGAAGGATTGCCATCTTAAATGGTCAATGTATATATAATAAAAAAAAAAAAAACATAGCCTAAAACAAAAGCATTGATAAAAAAGCATTTAAATCGGAAAAAAAAGAATGAGAAAAAAAAAAAGGGCACACTTAGCTGTACTTATTCAGTTCCTGCCACTCTAAATGAGCATCCTTTCTTTGTGTAAAACAGAACAAATTTATTTCAAAATGTGAAAAACATGGATCATATATATATATATATATGTATGTATATATATATATATATATATATATATATAAAATATATGCATTCTTTTCAGCTCAATGCAGAATTTAAGAGGGACTAAACTCTCTTCATTATTTTATGTTAACCATGTAACCCAGGCTGGCCGGCCATGGATTTAGGATACTCCTATGTTAGCCTTTCAAGTATTAGTATCGTGGGCGTGTGCTACCAAGACCAAGAGAGAAACTCCCCAAAAGCAGCTATGTTCGCCAATGCGTAAGAGAAATCTTCAGCAACTAACACACGAGAAACGACCCAACAACTACAGCCCGAGATCTTGTTAGCAATTGTGCATTAAATACAATAATTTCTGTACCTTTCTTGTTGCCAGTCTTATATTCCTCCCACTCAGCATCTTGGGTAGAGCCAAAAAAGTTTCCTACACACAACAGCAGCTAAAATGAGTTTTTTAAAGATATATGAGATTAAAACAAAAAAGTAAACATTACATTGACTGTAATATTCAGCTAATTACTCGATTGGTCTCAGACCAAGTATTTATTCGTTAATTTAGTTAACCATAATTCTATGAATTATTAAATTTTGATGCACTGTCAATCACTCCAAATTGAGGGTGGGAGGAAAGTGAAGGAAACAAGCTTTCGGAAGGCAGAATTTATGTGCTTTCCAAAGGTTCCCAGGGCCTCTCTACCCTTCTTCCTTGGAATACACAGCAGTGTTGAAACAGACACATAAGGAATCTGTCCATGAAATACAAATCTTCAGTATTAGACTTCAGAAATACATAAGAACACCACATTTGCTGCTGCTTTTCCTTATTCCTTAACCCAACAAATTTTCCCTATACCTACAATACTTTCCTGGATCCTAGGAACCGTACATAACATTCATTTCCAGTTCTCTCTCTGATAAAGCATTCTCACATCTGTTCTGTGACTTGATCCATAGCACAAACTCATGAAGCAGATCTGGGCTTATCAAAGCCAGGTGTCAGAGCTGACTAGCTCTGTTCAGTTTGTTTGTTTATTTGTTCATTTGTTTGTGGTTCAGTAAGAAAGTAACATGATTTCAATCCCAACAGTGTAAAGAAGTGAACAGTAAATAGACCTCCTCCCTCCTCCCATCAATCCACAGCTACTTAGCGTTCATATTAAGGAAAAAAAAAAAAAACCCAGCCTAACGAAAATTGGGAAAGTCAATCATAAACTTAACAAAGAATCAGTACTTTAATGTTTGATTACAGTAGTAAAATTTCAGTAAAAATGATCGTCTTACATCAAAGTTCCCACTTTTCTTCTGAATTGTCCGAACTCTATTGAATAAAACATCGAACTTTCCTTCAACATCTCCACAAGCCAAGCTGCAAACAAGAGATAAACATTACAGCAATTCAGGAAACATAAATGAATCTGCTAGGCTTGGTATTCGTGGACTTGTCTTTTGGGTTAGAGATATGATGGAGTCCCAGCGGGTGTCTTCTGACTTACGGTCAATATCAACCACTATGGCCACCAGGCAGACTTTTCTGAATATCTCGCCAATACCTCCAACTCATCATATCTAAAGAGCTAGCTCTTCACATGTCTTCAAAATTGAGCCAACCCTTTCTGATTCCTAAATTTTGTGGACAGGTTTATCATCAACTTGGCCACTAAGAGTCAGCTAATCCCTTATTTAATCTAAGCCCAATTGAGTCTCCAACCATGTTTCATACCCACTCTATTCTCCTCACCTCTACGGCCTGTGCCTTGCTATACAGCTTCAGTTATCACTCAGCAAACACCAATTGGACATCTACACTATACAAAGCTCAGGGGGCCAAATACTATCCTAAAAACATGTTAGAATTATAGAAGCACTTAAGACTCATGTAAAGCCTCAGAGAGTTTACAATAAGGGAAGGGAGGCTCCAATCACAAGTTTATATGGAAAAGGCAATGATGGGAGGCAAGCATAACATGTTACAGAGCAGGGAGGAGAAAATGACAAGAACAGAGGTTGATAAGGTGGACTGCCCCAAGCTGTGACGTGACTTGTTCTAACATCTAAGTTCTGACTTTTAAAATTCTTATTTACATCGTTTCTGTTTGTTTTTACTTTAAGGGAAGTATTGTATTGGGAAGCATATATGTGCCACGGTGCTCATGTGAAGGTCAGAGACCCACCAAGGAGAGTTCTCTCTCTCCACCATGTGTGTCATCAGGGGCTGTACTCAAGACACCAGGCATGCCTCTACTTGCTGGACCACTTCACCAGCTCTTACTTAACTTTTGTAACATCTTTTGACTAAAAGACTATAGTTTCTATTGTTTCGTCTGTATGTCTCTCTGGTGTTCTTTTATTGTTGCTACCACTGAACAGCTTCAAGCAGCATAATGATATGACTGTATGTGTTTCATCAATATTTCTAACAGAAAAGGACGGTCTGGAGGAACAGTTAAACTACAATCGAATTCAAACAGAGGAAATGGCCAATGGAAACAGGGACGAGAAAAGCAGATGAGCCTGAAGACAAGCTAAGGAGGGAAGAGGCATGGGGAGTAAGGGAGAGGCAGGAATGGGGGGAAACAAGTCTGAACAACTGAGAGGGAATGGCAGAGGCTGAGAAACCTACTTTATCTGGTTTGGGAGGCAAGGTAGACTTTACAGGATCCCCTAATGTTTTCTCTGCTTCAGTTTAATGTTCCTTCCTAAAAAAAACGCTACAAGGTACCTCATTTCCTATTATAGGCACAGTTCTCCTCCGGTCCTGGCCTATCTTTCCAGTACTTTCTCTAGGTTTTCCTAAGTGAATTCTCCCAAACTGCAGAGTGATCACCCTGTCTCTGCTAGGCTCTAGGAAAGTTCTCTTTCCTAACAGCCCCATTGTGCTCAACCTCACAGCTTTTCCTTCCCAGCAAGGCCTAGTCTCTGTAGCTTCCTGGTGGGCTGAGAAAGCCACTTTCTCAACATCTCAGAAACTCATATACCATTTCAGAACAAACTCTGTCATAACTATCACACAGTCTAATTTATTCTCTGAGAGCCTCTAATATCTTTTCGGTCCCTGTTGATTATGAATTCCTGACAGGCACAATCAATATTCACTATCTGCTCTGGGCCCTTTTTCAGCCTTTTCTGATCCCAATAACTGAAGACAGAAATCTATGACCTTACAATGGAAGTTTCTCACAATCAAAACCTCACCAAGCCCCATGAGTACATCAGTTTAATAGACTATCAATTCCTGAACTTTCTCTCTGCCATTACTTTACCTAATCCTTGTTGCCTTCTACTTTGGCTCTTATTTGCTTCCCAACTTTCAAGCAGGATCACTTTCCATAACGAAAACTAGATCACACTAAGGAGTTTTTAAATGTTTCAATGACTTCTCTGGGTTAAATACAATAATAATATTTACCAGAGTTAAACCCTCACTTTCTCAGGAAAGCCTTAATTCCTTCCATCATGCCAAATATCATTATTATAGATCCTCTAGAAACATCAACCTTTTCTCTACATTTTCCGCATTCGTTAACACTCATGTCTAGACTATCAGCTATCTAAGCAGGAACTCATTTGTGCATCGCTTGTCCGCTGCTCAATACAATAGTCTTTCGCTAACCGACCGCGCAACAAAAGTACGCCAGGGCAGGGCAATGTTTATCATGTCTGCCAAACCCATCCGTGTACCCGATGTCTGCAAGTATTTGGCTTATCAATACATGCCACGACGGGAGAAATGAAAGGGAGATGGTGTGTCGCGGGTAGAATAGGCCTAAGAAAAAGGAAGTCCGGCTCAGCAAGTTTTTAGTTCTCCCGGAGAGACTCTGAAGACACCGGGGCAAAAAAGAACTGGGACAAGGGAGCAGGAAGCGTCCACTCGCGCTCCCAGCAGCCCCGCGACCTCCCCTCCGTCTTCCCCTTCCGGTCTGGAGAAAGACCCCCGCTCCTTCGCCCGCCTCTCCCATGTGCCTGAGTCTACCGATGCAAGGTCACTCACAGACGCAGCGGCTTCTGAGCCATCGGTAAGGACAACCAATGCTGGGACGGCCACCAAAAGCTAGAAACGCGACTGCGCGCTCAAGGTTGGAACGCTGGGGCGCAGAAATATGACGTCACTCCGCTCAGCCAATAGAAATCAACTATCTTGGGGGAGCGAGAGGGTTAAAAATCTCTCCGCGGGGGTTCTTTTTTTTTTTTTTTTTTTTAAAAGGAAAGGTAATTCTGGAAAGAGTGAAAAGGATGGAGGAATTAAAAAAGAAAAAACGTGTCTTATTTGTTTTTAGAAACATTTGAACTGTGCGCGTGCACGTTTGTATTCGTGTGTGTGTGTGTGTGTGTGTGTGTGTGTGTGTGTGTGTGTGTGTGTGTG
>JADRCD010220397.1:0-71456 GCA_019843815.1 Montemys delectorum
GGGGGGGGGGGGCACTATTATTGACTCCTTCTATTTCTTTAAGAGTTATGGGACTGTTTAGATCCTTTATCTAATCCTGATTTAACTTTGGTACCTGGAATCTGTGTAGAAAATTGTCCATTTCATCCAGGTTTTTCAGTTTTGTTGAGTACAGAATTTTGTAGTAGTATCTGATGGTTTTTTTGATTTTCTCAGATTCCATTGTTATGTCCTCCTTTTCATTTCTGATTTTGTTGATTTGGATACAGTCTCTGTACCTTCTGGTTAGTTTGGCTAAGGGTTTATTTATCTTGTTGATCTTCTCAAAGAATCAGCTACTGGTTTGGTTGATTCTTTGTATAGTTCTTTTTGTTTCTACTTGATTGGTATCAATCCTGAGTTTGATTATATCCTGCCTTCTACTCCTCTTGGGTCTATTTGCTTCTTTTTTTCTAGAGCTTTCAGTTTTTCTTTCAAACCACCAGTGTATGGTCTCTCTAGTTTCTTTTTGGAGGCACTCAGAGTTTTCCTCTTAGCACTGCATTCATTGTGTTCCATAAGTTTGGATATGTTATGGTTTCAATTTCATTAAATTCTAAAAAGTCCGTAATTTCTTTATTTCTTCCTTGACTAAGTTATTATTGAGTAGAGTGTTGTTCAGCTTTCAATTGTAAGTAGACTTTCTATTGTTTATGTTGTTATTGAAGAACAGCCTTAGTCCATGGCAATCTGAGAGGATGCATGGAACAATTTTAATCTACTTGTATCTGTTGAGGCCTGTTTTGTGATGAACTATTTGGTCAATTTTGGCTAAGGTGCTATAGGTGCTGGTCTTTTGCTTTAGGATAAAATGTTCTATAGATATCTGTTAAATCCATTTGTTTCATAACTTCTGTTAGTCTCACTGTATCTTTGTTTAGTTTCTGTTCCCATGATCTGTCCATTGCTGAGAGTAGGGGATTGAAATCTCCATCTATTGCTGTGTGAGGTAAAATATGTACTTGGAGTTTTAGCAAAGTTCCTTTTATGAATGTGAGTGCCCTTGCATTTGGAGCATAAATATTCAGAATTGAGAGTTCATCTTGGTAGATTTTACCTTTGATGAATATGAAGTTTTCCTTCTTATCTTTTTTGATCACTTTTGGTTGAAAGTCGATTTTATTCACTATTAGAATGGCTACTCCAACTTGTTTCTTAGGACCATTTGCTTGGAAAATTGTTTTCCAGCCTTTTACTCTGAGGTAGTGTCTGTCTTTGTCACTGAGGTGGGTTTCCTGTATGCAGCAAAATGTTGGGTCCTGTTTATGTATCCAGTCTGTTATTCTATATCTTTTTATTTGGGAATTGAGTACATTGATATTAAAAGATATTAAGGAAAAGTGATTGTTACTTCCTGCTATTTTTGTTGTTAGTGGTGGAATTATGTTTATGTGGCTATCTTCTTTTTGGTTTCTTAAAAGATTGTTTTCTTGGTTTTTTAGGATGACATTTCCTCCTTGTATTGGACTTTGACTGTTATTTTCCTTTAAAGGGCTGGATTTGTGGAAAAATATTGTGTAAATTTGTTTTTGTCATGAAATACCTTAGTTTCTCCATCTTTGCTAATTGAGAGTTTTGCTGGGTATAATAGCCTGGGCTGGCATTTTTGTTCTCTTAGAGTCTGTATGACATCAGCCCAGGATTTTCTGGCATTCATAGTCTCTGGTGAGAAGTCTGGTGTAATTTTGCATAGACACTTTTTAATTTGTTTTTTAAATCAGACAGTCACACAAATGTATCTTTGACATAAGACAGCCCCTGGAGCTCACTAGTCAGCAAGCATATCTTAATTGGTTATTCTAGACCTCAGTGGGATACTATGCTTCAATAACAACTAGATAGATCAGTGATGGACCAGTCCCTGATAACTAAACTGGAGGTTAACTTCTTGCCTCCACCTGTACACTGTATACACATGCACTGTCAACTTTATTTACAAGTTCACACACATATTTGAACAGATATATACACCCACACAGTCACACTTAACACCCTCACCCCAACACACACATTTCTATGTTCTTATACTTCAGTACTATATATACAGCTGCATAAGCATCCATATTGGAACTGTAAAGAAAAATCTGTGTATTGACCATATTCAAAACATATTTCTCTCTTCTTAGAGGCAATTGCACCCTCAATCTTACCAGTTCAAATTATATACTCCTTTTCTCCTAGAAGCCTGGCTTCTTTCATACTTGGCCTGTTTACACTGTGGTTTTGTTATAACCTGAGGCAATAGACACTTGTTAAATAATAGAAAGAAATTGAATGCACTCCACTAGTACATTTAAAAGCTTACTTCTCTCTAAATGAAGCATGTCAAAAAGCCTCTGCTTTCTTCTAGGAACATGGTCAAGATACACACACACACACACACACACACACACACACAACTTCTGGAGGGTTATACACAGAGAGATGCCTTATTTTCTTAAGTATAAACATTTTCTTCTTATTACCTAAAATATCAAATATTTAAAGATCCTTCACTGGTATTTTTAACATATATTTACTGAATGCATACAGCTTATCAAGATTTGGTGATAAATAAAAGTAAACAAGCAAAAATGATAAAGGGACATGATTCTGATAGAAATTCAGTCCTAGTGAAAATAAGTAGAACAAACCACAATCAATATTAAACTACATGATGTTAGGAGGAGCCAAGTACTTAAGGAACAACCTGGAATGGGCAGAACCCATTGGCATGGGGATCACTAGTTTTCATCCAATTGTGAGGGTGATACTTCACAGAAAAGTCAAAGGAGAGGAGAGAGTGACTTGTGACAATATCTATGGGAGGGGAAAATACTCCAGATACAGGAATACCCAGGGCATATACTAATCAGAAGTTATTGGTGTCTGAAATGCTTTGACATGAAACTATATTTTCATTTTAAGAATTCACACTTTGGTGTAAATATCATTTCTACAAAGACACACATACACATACAGAGAGAGAGACAGAGAGAGAGACAGAGAGACAGAGACAGAGGCAGAAGCAGAGACAGAGACAGAGCAAGAAACATACAGACACATACATGACACATACCACAGACACACATACATTTGTCTCCCTTTCCCTCTTCCTCTACCTCTCTCTCTCCCATGTCTCTGTCTCTCAGAATGCCCAGGCATGAGATTCAGTATTTCAGATTCAGGTGCTTTTTTCATGCAGGAAGGCAGGTAAATTGACAAGTAAAGGCAATTCCTTGTAAAATTTGTGTTCACTCTTCCTCTTCCATTGTCTACCTTAAATGTGTGGCCAAAAGCAACCTTTCTGTACATATATGTATAAGTAAGATCTTGTGGCAACATAAAATATTTTTAAATATTTATTTTTATTCATTCATGTGTGCCTGAGTATTTATATGCACACAAATGTAGAGGAATTTTTATTTAATTTAATTTTTATATTTTTATTTACTCACTTTACATCCTATTCACTGCTGCAATTCTGGTCATGCTCTCCCACAGTTCTTCCACCATCCCCCTTTTTAATCAAGCGACATGGCTGCTGTGGCTCCAAAGACCTAGGTCTAAGTGATTCAGCTAGAATAACATACCTTCAATCACCCAGGCTGGAATACAGACACACCCTTAGTATACACCTTTAATCCTAAACAATGTAGGTAATGTTAGTTTGTAGGTGGAAGCAGACATATTTGAAAGTGATGTTTAATTGAGGGGCAGACAAAGTGATGAATCAGAGAAAGATTTGACAGAATGAGTCAGAGATAGGATACACTCAACTCTCATGAGAACAGATAGGAAGGAGAAGTGACTTAAGAGAGCAGCAGAGAGTGGGAGAGAGGGGAGGCAATCCTACCAGGGCCGTGTTAGAGAGACAGATCACAGGTGAAGGCAGAATGAAACTGAGAATAAAAAAGACTTAGAGAATTAGAACATATTGCCAAAGTTAGAATGAAGCCAAGCAGAACAATTCAGTATGAATTGCCATTATGAATCAGTCAAGTTGAAGAGGAATTTGAGGCAAAACAGCTGAGTTGAACCAGCCAGTCAGAGTTCAGAAAGAACTAGGTAAGGTGAACTTATTCAATAGTAAGCCTCAGAAACCACAATTACATCTGATGAATAAAAGACACACTTACATACAAAGAATGTGATGATGCCCATGGAAGCCAAAGAATGTGAAATCCCTGGAAATGGAATTACAGGTGTTTGTAAACTGCCTTACTGTGTGGATATAAGGAATTAAATCCAGATCCTTTTAAGAGCAGTACAAGGTCTTAACCAATGATCCATTTCCCCAGGTTCTTCATCTTACTCTAAAAATACAAAAGCAAAAACAAAAACAAAAACAAAAACAGGGTCTGTCTGAACCTCAATTTCACTGATCCAGATAGACTGGCTAGCTGGTAAGCCCCACTGGTCCTCTGTCAGCTTCCCCAGTGCTGGGACTACAGTCATATGCCACCACTTCCTACTCTTTTTTTATTTGTTTAGTTTTTTTGTTGATTGATTCTTTGTGAATTTTACATCATGTACCACAAACACCAATCCCAGTCATCTTCCCATCCTCTTGTACCCACCCTCCATAGTCACAACCTACTCCACAAAAGAAAAACAAAATCTCATTGTGGAAGCCATAGTGTATCACATTGTGTCCCACAGTATACTGTTCTGTTCACACTTCTTTGTTACAAATGTTTATTGCAATGAGTCATTGGTCTGGTTCAAGTCCTCTAGCTTCTGCTACTCTATCATTACTGGACCCTCACTGAGCTTCCTCTCAAATATGTTGTTGTTGCCTTATGTCATGAAGATCTTGAAGTTTTAGATCTGTAGGACCAACCACTTCACATACTCCAGAATTTCATCAATGGGGTAGATGTTGAAGTGGACTAACCCAAAATCCAGGGTCTGGATCTGGGTTGTTTCTGAGCTGGTTAGTCCACTAGCTATCTAGCACTCACACCTCCAAGGTAGGCTCTCCAACAATGCCTATGCCATATCCAATGCCATATCCAGCAAGGAGCAGAAATAGATTTCTCATTTGTATACTTTTGGGCTGGCTCATCTCATCCACACCCATGGCATCAGGGCCAGCTCTACTGTGCTGTTCAGTTGAGGGGTAGCATCAGCTCTCCTGCTCTCATGAACTCAGGGCTAGCTCCTCTGCCTGCTGCTAGTGGGGAGGGATGAGGATGGAAAAGGCATCTCTCACTTTCTCTTATCCATACCTAATGACATACTCCAGGGTTAGTGCATAGCACTCTTGAGACCAAGTCAGATTCCTAGAGGCTCTGGCCTAGGAGCAGGAAGTAAGTGATAGAAAATGGAATAGAAAGAGAAACAGAATAATATGTGCACAAGGAAGAGAGGCAGAACTGGAGACTTGAGGATAGTAAGGAATAGTTTAATGTGAGTAACCAGTAATGCTATTTAAGACCATGGTGAGGTTCTGGTCTATGCAGCTACTGAGAGCCATGTCTGGGTCATGACCCTGTTGCAACAGAGGTCTGTTACTACCTAAGGCCAGATGGATGTTCTGGTCTGGTCTGCCACCCAGGGACATGTTGATGTCTGGAGGCTGGACAGACCTGGCCCCATCCCTGGCCTGGTCATTGTGGAAGAATTGGCCCTGAAAGATGACAGCAGGAGAGCTGAAAGTTGACCATGCCCCTTGACACCTTGAAGTACTTGGGAGAGTGGTCTTCCTCCTGCATGTACCCCCCACTCCCTAACCCCCTGCACATTGTCCAGGAAGCACAGTAGAGCTGGCCCTGGCTGCAAGTGAACCAGGCTATTGGAGTATATGAGTGAGGGACAGCTGGCCCAGCCACTGCCTATTATTTATGTGATTGCTGCAGACTAAAACTCAGGTCCTCAAACTTGTACAACAATCACTTCAGATCCTGAGGCATCTCTCTTGCTCTTTGTTATTCTTTCATTTTGTTAGTATTTGTAATGTGTATCTTTTGTATTTGTTATTGTTCACCTGACTAGGTGAATCTTAAAGGCTAAATGTATAAAAAAAAATAAGGAAAGTAGTAGAATAGATTAAGACTGGTAGTGAACCCACAGTCCCAAGCTCCAGGGAAGTGAGAGGTTCTGTAGGGCTGGAGAATTTTAGAATTAAAAAAAAAAGAGAGAGAGTGTTTAGTAGAAATGTGGGAATGTATACTATGTAACCTTTATCTGGAAGGGCATGGGAAACCTCTGTAATGAGCCAAGAATGTAGACTAGCCAGTTTCAGAAACCTGTTGGCCACAAAGCCCCCTGCCCCCAGCTTGGTCCAAGAACAAAAAACAAAAAGGCAGGATATGGGCCATCCAGATGATTCTAGGGAATGGTCAGCCATAAAGTGAATAACATTGACCAGACCACATTCTTGTGGGTCTCTTTAGAATTTTCCACTGTTCTCTTGTTATGTTTCCTTGGTAAACCCATCACCCCTCTAGTTTGTGGTTTTTCCCTTTAAATAACCCTTACTCCTTGTGCTCAGGGTAGAACTCCTCTGGCCTGCTAGGCTACGTGTTTGACCCCAGATCTGGCTTCCCTTCCTCCCCCTGAATAAACCTCATGCTGTTGCATCAAGATTGGTCTCTCGTGAGTTATTGGGTGATCGTGTCATCCCGAGACTTGAGTGAGAGTCTCCCCAGTTCTGGGGGTCTTTCATTTGGGGACTTGTCTGGGATTTATGACCACCCTTGACTCTCCAAAGACCCCTTGGAGGTGAGTTCTTACTTGTGGTCCGTCTGCCTGTCTGTATGTTTTCCATTTGTCTGGAAACTGCTTGCTTGTTTTGCAGTCTGTGAACCTGTAACTGGTCAAGTCCCAAGAGAGAACAGGGAAGCTTATTTCTAGAATTACTTGCAGTCAGTGCCTCCCTGCCCTCTGTGAGGAAGAAAGGGAGCTGATCGGCAGATGTGCCAGGATCACTGACTGATACCCTGGGAGATGTCCCAGTGCAAATTGGGTTTTGGGATCCTTGGGGACACCTGGAGGAATTCCCTTAGGAGGGCAGAACTCCTTTGACTCTGACATTTGATCACTGAATGGAGGTTAGGGACAGAGCACATGTCATGTCAGCTCAGGTAAAGTAAGGACCTCGGTAAATTTCCAGCTGTCTGTTTTTCTGAAGCAAGGTTGGCACTCATGATTGAGATGGGTCTTTTTGTGTGTGTTTTGTAATTGGTTCATCTCAGCAGCTGTGGCAGGCATGGGCCAAGCAACTCTGTGATTTGGCTTTGATTATCTGTGTACCTGATGTTTGTTACTGAGCCCAGTTGTCTTTCTCTGTGTCATGGACCTGAAAAGGTCAAGTTGTCTATGTGGTAATTGATTTTCTGTGTGTGTTTGGACCTCAAACTGATGACTTACACCCCCCTTGACGGATGGATGGTGTTGGAGCTAGGGCCACTGCCACTGGGTCTTTGGGCTGCTCTTGGGGGAACTGGGAATAAAGATTGGTGTTGGCAGGAATCCCGTGGTACTAGATTTCCTGAGAGGGCAGTCATTAAACATGGAATCAGTCCCACAGCTGCTGTGGGACCAGATCCAGATCCCTGGCTTTTTCCCCATCCAGGCTGGCTGCCCGGATGGTGACCCCAGCCTCAACCCCAGACATAAACTGAGGCAGAAGGGCTATGTCTGTGGAGCTGGCTTTGGGGAAGGCCCAGCAGTCGACCCACTGCACCAAGCCATGTGGGCTGCTGGAGACAAGTTTGAGACCCGCTTTTGCTGCACCATCTCTGATCTGGCCTCTCAGCTACACATGAGCCCAGGCTCAGCCCAGCAACGCTTCACCCAGGACCTGACAAACTTTTCCAAGGGGGCCCCAACTGGGGCCATCTTGAGGTATTCTTTGTCATTGGGGCTGTCCTATGTGCTGAGAGTGTCAACAAAGAAATATAGCCTTTGGTGGGACAAGTGCAGGATTAGATGGTGGCCTACATAGAGACATGTCTGGCTGACTGGATTCACAGCAGTGGGGGTTGGGTGGAATTCACAGCTCTATATGGAGACAGGGTCCTGGAGGAGGCATGTCTGCAAGAGGGGCAGCTGCTGCTTTGAAGCCTATGTCAGGTACCTATGCTCCGCTGGCATGGGCTCACTAGGGGCCAAGGTCAGTGCGGCCAGAGAGCAGAGCACAGCAGTCAGGGACCCCTGAACAACGAAGTAGGTCTTTACAAAATAGATTAATTGGGTTAAAATATTGTCTTTATTGTCTGGTTAAAAAAATTATTGATTTGGCATCTTGTAAATTGTGGTAATTGAACATTACAGCCTTGGGAGTTATGCTTTGCTTACCATGTGGTGGGCACTGTTTAGATAAATGATTGTTGTTCTGTTTTATGTTATAAATAAAAGGTTAAGAATTTGTACAGCAGAGACTGATAAGCCACTGTGTTGTGGCCAGGAGTTAAGCACAGCTGAAAAAGAGCTGATAGAAGCTGAGTGTCTACACGAGCTGCTCTTAAAGGGGGCAACAGCATTTTGCTCGTAATATTGGTAACTGAAAATTAGCTTAAAATTGGTAACTTGGGTTTGGAGTCATCTTAAGCGAAAACACATGATATAAGCCCACCCAGGAAAACAGGTCTTCATGATATTTTATGTAATTCTTACCCCTTATAAATTTAGTAAGGCCAAGGGTGAGGCCTGAGCCAGAGATAGGATTGAAAACAATGTCTTTTTGAAAAATTGCACTGTCATGCATTCATGTGTAAAAATTGGCAGCTAAACTTCATAATGTGACAGTAATGCTTTGATATTGATTTTAAAGAAAATAGAATGTTTAAAACTGGGTTTGGTTTAAATTAGGATTATACCTTAACATTACAAGAGTTAAAAAGATGTGGAGACTAGAGACAATTGATAAGCAATTTGGAGACAAATGAAGAAGTTAGTTTGCCTTGGAAATAAAAAGAGAATAGAAAAAAAAACCAAATTCTATCGAAACATGGTAGTAGAAGGAAACCTGGAGCAGCGGTGGCTGTTGCTGGGAGGAGGCTGTTTTGCACTTATTGAGCCAGTGGGAGATGCCTTGGTCAAATGCACGTAGAAGAGCTGGTTAGCACTAGCAAAATAAGGAATTTTATCTTGTCCTTTATATCAGAAATGGGGACTTTATTATTTAGAGATTTTTGAGGATACTAAATTTGTTTTGAGATTCATATGTTGCAGAAATGTATAGCCTTGGTGAATACCTTCATCAGATGTGCTAAACTTGCTTGCTTGAACTCCTGGTGTCCTGAACTTCAGCCTGATCCAGTTAAGACGCAGACATCAGAAGACTAATTCTCTTTTTCCTTCCTCCCTTATATTCTATGCCCCTGTTCAGCTTGAAGAAGCTATTACTGAGTCGTCTACCCAGTTCCCTGGGCTTTGGGGCTAGAGAGGGTTTTTGATAGGTTGTGTTTCTAGGAAATGTAAAGTGATCATATTTGAAATAGGGAAGAAATATCCAGATTTAATTGTATTGCTATAGAAAGCCTTATAATTTGTTATTGAGTCACATGTTCCTATTTAGTGCAGAATTTGTTTTAATACAAAATTAATGTTATCTTTGATATAAGGACCTTCTGATAATATTTACCCTGTATTGAAAATGACTTGATTGATATAGACAATTTACATCTTAAATTGGAATGCAGGAAATGAGTAAGAGCCTTTAAATTGAGAATTTGCTGTTAAAAATGGGTGTACAATAGTGTTCTTATTGATTGAAAGGTGTAGCTAATACAGGTCTGTTGTGTATATTTCAAGACCAAAAGATAAAGTTTTCTATAGACAGATCTGAGATGTTTAGACCTGTGAGTTTAGGGCCAAATTAGCAAATTCATGGCTCTGAGTTTATTGTTAGGGTGACTTCAAGAATTTCATTAGAAATAACTGAGAGTAGTTCAGACATTAATCCAGATTACTTTACATAGATAGTTGGTTTTCAAAAACATCAGAAACCCACAAAATATGGCATTTGATATTATTTGTTCATCTGGCTAGAGACTCGTCTGTGACTGATGGTACCCCTTTCTCAGATTCAAAGAAGAAACTGAGCATCATGGAGCTGCTCTATCTGTGGCGAGACAGCCACTGGGCAAAAGTTGCCTTTTCATCTGCAGATGATACTGCCCAAAAGGGAAACACAGGCCTAGGACAAACTTGTATCTGCCAAGACAGAGTAGGCCAGTTCTTAATGTTCCTTTTCTCAGACATTCACAGGCCAGGAGGCTGAAGATTGATGCCCCAACATTTTGAAATAAGCACTATCCAGGTGTCCAGCAATCTGTATTAATTGGCAATATTTTTGGAAGATGTGTTAGGCTTCCCATATATTCTGTATTATTCAGTCATTCCTGGATTTCTGATGGAGTTGAAAGACTACAAAAGTTAGAAGATATGCAGGATAGGTTATTAGAAAAACTAGTGTAGGTAGAAGAGAAAGTGTTTTTATAAATGGAGAAAGAAAAAAGAAAGTTGCAGAAGGACTGTGAAAGGGCATCGTGAAGAAAGTCTTTGAAGATGGAGTTTAGTGCGAGAGTCAGAAGGAATAAGAGGCTAGAGAGCGTAAGAGAGATAAGACAAGAAAGAAGAGAAGCTAGGAAGCTTGAGAGCTAGTAAGGTATTGCCTGGCAATAAAAGAGAGTTAGGAGTTCCCCTGAGAGTTATGTTGGGAGACTGCAGGGGCAGCTACAGGAACATCTGCTATGGCATTGCAGCATAAGGCTTATGGAGAGTTAAGAGCAGCCATTGATTTAAATATAAAAGAATGTTGCTTTTATGTAGACCATTCAGGAGTCATTAGAGACTCCATGAGAGAGACCAGATCAAAGACAGAGGGATAGAAAAGCACAACAAAACTGGTTCAAAAGTTGGTTTAATAAATCCCCGTGGATGACTACTCTGGTGTCTTTCCTAGCTGAACTCCTTTTTAATCTTACTCTTGCTCTTAACTATAGGTTCATTCGTGCTAAGTAAATTAGTTGCTTTTATCATGGAAAGAATTAGTGCTGTTCATATTTTAATGTTACGCCAACAATATTGTACTTTGCAAGGCCAGGAAAATCTAAAATATGATGATACTGATATTTAGTTCTATGATTAGAACTATAAACTAAAAGAAGTGGAGAATGTAGGGCTGGAGAATTTTAGAATTAAAAAAAAAAGAGCATTTAGTAGAAATGTGGGAATGTATACTGTATAACCTTTATCTGGAAGGGCATGGAAAACCTCTGTAATGAGCCAAGAATGTAGACTAGCCAGTTTCAGAAACCTGTTGGCCACAAAGCTCCCCTCCCCCCCCCCCAGCTAAGTCCAAGAACAAAAGAACAAAAAGGCAGGATATGGGCCATCCGGATGATTCTAGGGAACAGTCAGCCATAAAGTGATTAACACTGACCAGACCACATTCTTGTGCATAATGAGTATGTAGGATGTTTTCCTTATGACCCTGACTCAACTGGGGGCTGAGTCTCTTTAAAATTTTCCACTGTTCTCTTGCTATGTTTCCTTGGTAACCCCCTCACCCACCTACTTTGTGATTTTCCTCCCCTCCCCCTGAATAAACCTCATGCTGTTGCATGAGTGGTCGTGTCATCCCGAGACTTGAGTGAGGATCTCCCCAGCTCTTCTGGTCTTTCAGTTCCCAGAACCTGTTGTGCCCTATTTGGCCCTGGTTTGAGCCTTAAGGACAAACCTGAGCCTGGCTCAAGTTTTGTAATCTGTTTCATTTACTTCTGTACTGGAGTGACTCAGCACAACCTGCTTAAACCTGACTTTGCCTAGCTGTTGCTGATGTAGAGTAACTTTGTTGGCTCTGTCAGTCACCCCCCATACCCTTCACCAACTTTCCCCTCCCACTATGTCATCTCACCTCAGCAAAAAACCCCACCTCCTCTCTCAACCCTTTATAAAGAAAAAGATCGATACAATAAGACAAGTTCCTGCTTTGACAGACTTCTGGCTCAGGGTGGTTATACTCCAGATGGCAGGAGATAAGAGCTGTGACAGACTTATCATCTCACTTCAGCCCAGAAAGACTCAACTGGACCAGGTTCTCTTTCTCACCTGGATCTGCCAGCAAAGACATCTGCTGGGAAGATATTAGCTGAAATACCTAATAAAGGGGAGATAGAGCCTGTAGAGACCACCTCCTATAAATAGGCATGATCCCCAGCTGAGGGATGGGGCCACCCATCCATCTCGAAACTTTTAACTCAGAATTGTTTCTGTCTAAAGAAAATGCAGGGACAAAAAAAGAATGTAGCAAAGACTGAAGGAAAGGCCATCCAGAGACTACCCTACCTATGAATTCCATCCCATCTGCAGATAGCAAACCCTGACACTATTGTTGATTCCAAGAAGTCCTTGCTGATAGGAGCCTGGCACAGCTGTCCCCTGAGAGGCTCTGCCAGCACCTGACCAATACAGTTGTAGATACTCACAGCCAACCATCATACTGATCCTGAGGACCCCAGTGGAAGAGTTAGGGGAAGGACTGAAGTAGCCACCTAGATTTATTAATATTTATTTACACACAGTTCAGCAACTTTCCTGGATTTCTTCTTAGTTCTAGAGAAAGGGGGATGTTTTAGATTTCAGCATATGAGACAGAAGTAATCCCTCTTACCCCTTTACTGCTCCTATTAGCATATCATATTTTAATCTATCAGTTTTCATATAATAATATGTCTTCCTTAAGTGCATCTAGACCAAAGACTATACATTATTTTATTTGGTTATATGTTGAATATATGCTTTTTACTTCTAAGATTTAATTATTGACATTTATTATAAATTCAACAGTTGGAAAATTTTCTGCTTCATTTATACAATTACCTCAGATGATTTCTTTTTTTCTTGAAAATTATTTTCCTTCTTGAATGCCTTTTTTAAAAAATGTATTTTCCATTTTCAGAAATAACTTTAAATATTTAAACCATATTACTTACGGTTGTCTATTAAATGTTTATTATAAAACTAGAAATGTTTGACTCTTATCAGTCAGAAATTCCCCAGATTTGGGAATGCACATAATTTTTATTGGTTTATTCCCTTAAATAATATATTTTCCTCTACCTTGGGTTTATTACTTAAAGTTATGAATTGCAGAGAACACATTCTGCTCTGACTACTTTAAGCTTAATGGGATTCTTAGGCATTTTGGCTAGGTGCTTTTCTTCATTGAAGTCTGAGATGGAACCTTGAGGGAATGAATTTTCCTGACAAATATAATTATATGTAAGTTTTATGGAGTCTGAGAAATTCAGTTTACAGATGTCTTTTCCTAGTTTCTGGTAAAAATACAAGCTTACTTTTAAAAAGTATCAAAAAGTAGTAGGCAAAATAGTCTGGTAGATCTGTTCAGAGAAAGGAGTCAAAACAGAAGAGGAACAGAAGGTAAAAGAAAGAAGATGGTGGGGGAGGGGGAAGAGTAACATAGACATTAAACATAGGAACTAGGTGTGGCCAAGCACCTGAGTCCCAGCTAGAGAATGCTATGGGGAATGGTCTAGGTTCATTCTGGATAAATGAGTGGAAGAACTGGCCAGGTCGAAAAGCTTCTTATCTTCTGCTGTACTTGCTACTTCTTTGGTCCAAATGCTGATAGATGGGCTGTCTGTGGCTCCCTATGCCATCTGATGTGTGAGCTGAACACACACTGGCTTAGTTTGGCAGAGCAGAAAGAACTTAGCTGCATCCTTTTTGGTACTATAGAGTCCTCCTGTATGTCCTGGACTTCCCACATCTAGATTCCTTTATTTTAAATGGGAAGTGTTTCCTTTCATTTAAACCATGTTAAAATGCCCATTTTTTTTATTTACAAAAGATACTACTCACTCCTTATTTATACAATCATTTGGATATAGTCTTGGGGAACAAAATTGTCTTAGCCAGGGTTTCTATTCCTGCACAAACATCATGACCAATAAGCAACTTGTAAGGAAATTTATTCACCTTATACTTCCACACTGCTGTTCATCCCCAAAGGAAGTCAGGACTGGAACTCAAGCAGGTCAGGAAGCAGGAGCTGATGCAGAGGCCTTGGAGGGATGTTCCTTACTGGCTTGTTTCCCCTGACTTGCTCAGCATCCTTTCTTATGGAACCCAGGACCACCAGCCCAGGGATGGGAGTCAAGATAAAGGATGGGATAAAGAGAAGGGCAAGTTGTTGGGGTTTTGTCTTTACTGTCTACTGTAATGTGAGCCCCCAGGACCTCGAGCCCACCTCTGGGACCCTGCCCCCAAGTTAATTCTGATTGATGAATAAAGATGCCAGCAGCTAATAGCTAGGCAGAGGAGAGACAGGTGGGGTTGAGTTTTTGAGGACTTGGGTCAGAGGAGAGACCACAGGAGGGAAAGGAGAATCCACCATGGAAGAAGAAAAATATGCAGGAGGAAGAGAGAGAGCCACCATCAAGTAGGAGTAGAGAAAACATGGCTGTGTGGACTGGCCAATTGGAGCTAAGAACAGCCCAGATGAAACAATAAGTAATAACTTTGGTTATGAATAGGAAGGTAGATTCTAACAGCCTGGATTGTAGACAGCTGCCCAACTATGGTGCTGCCTAAGGCAAATCCTGAGACCATAAATAGTCTTAAACAGATAGAAACACTGTGCAGGGATTCCTTAATATTTTTACTACAGCAACTAACTCGAATGGTCTCTTGAGAAACAAAGAAACCCACTGCTGCAAAAGTCTCCTAAAATATAATCAGTCTTTTGGAATGCTTTTAACATAACAAAGGTTGTATGTAAAAGCCTGAGTCTTTACAGGCCTTTACATTAAAAAGTGCTGGGGCAGGGGGTGTTCACATGAGGTAAATGCATAGCTGTGTGTATGATGCTTTTTTTAATTGGTTGAAGACACACCTAGGGTTTCTCTGTATAGCCCTGGCTGTCCTGGCACTCACTCTGTAGACCAGGCTGGCCTCAAACTCAGAAATACGCCTGCCTCTGCCTCCCAAATGCTGGGATTAAAGGTGTACACCACCACCGCCCAGCTACACTATTGTTTCATCCATCTGTCTTACAAAGTATGCACAAGTATATATTTTTGCTTGCATAAATTATTACTTATGTGTCATTTTAAAAAAATGATGCACACGCTGGGCAGTGGTGGCACACACCTTTAATCCCAATACTTGGGAGGTAGAAATAGCCAGATTTTTGAGTTCAAGGTCATCCTGGTCTACAGAGTGAGTTCCAGGACAGCCAGCGCTACACAGGAAAACCTTGTCTCAAAAAAAAAAAAAAAAAAAAAAAAAGAAACAAACAAACAAAAAACCAAAAATTGATGCACACGTATTTTTAGCTTACCCATTCGTATGCATATGATAATTCTTAATGTATACTACTTATTTGGCTTGATAATATTCAGATTTGAGATTTTATTTCAAAGTGTAAAGAATATACACCTTATTCTATGAAATCCAAACTAATAAAATTGTAAATTGTTCCCTGGAGAAGTTAACCCAAAACATGTTATAACAATCCTTGTGGCTGTATTTTCATGAAATTTTAAGGAGATGAAAATTTCATAATTTTTAAGTTTTGTCAAGGTGTTACAAATATAATTATAATTGCTAGCACCCTCAGGAAAAGTATTTTAGCATACTTAATAGATAACATATTTTATGTATTAAAACAATGTACTAAGGCCCAAATTGACTTAAGTGTGTTTTAATTACACAAAGTCTAACTAAAAATAGTAGGTCCCAAGTATGCACTGGTGAGGTTTTTAATTCCCCCATCTGATAGCATTTTGCTTTTATAAATGCTTCATTACATCAAGTGTTAAATTGCCAGTTTAGATAGAATATTGCTATTAATGAACATGGTCATTTCTAATATTAGAAAAATGACTAATAATGACATTTGTATTGGTTAATCCTTGTCATGGGCCAATCCGACACATGTAGTATGCTGATGATAAGGAGAAGATGTTGTTTTAAACGGAAGACATGTTTGAGGCAGAGCTAAGTGAAGCAAGGCCACCCCCTCCAATTTTAATGTATATGTAACAAAGGTGCATTGAAAAAGGACAATACCTGGGTTAGCTATTAGGGAGTCCCACTCAATAGGGAAAGGAAACTGCCCCCTACCTCTCTACCACCACAGGAGGCCTGTTCTGCTGATGCCTGCTGTTTTCATTCACTTGCCATGGAGAATGAAAGCATGTGTTTTTGAAAGGAAAGATTTCTTTCTTTTAATTTTTTGAGGTTATTGTATAATTACAACATTTATCCTTTCCCTTGATTTCTTGTGAAACAGATTTCAATATCAGAAGAACAATATTACATTCTCCGTGTGATATTAAAAGCTTTTGTGATTTCGATCACTATGAGTTCCTCAAGCATATACACAGTTATTTCACTAAAAAGTTATCTGCTATTTATTTCAACACTCAGTGATTTGGTATTTTCTACACAGAGAAATGAGTCTGGTGTGTACCTGAAGCTTCCTCATGCTGGCTAGCTTTTATAGTCCCAGAAAGTGCTGGGAAGGCTGCTGGAAGAAAAATAGTTATCAACAGTTTGACTCAACTGTAGATTTTGCCAGCTACAGAAACAACTTACGTGGCTAGCTATGCCCAATGATGCAGTAGTGGTGTGAATGTTTCAAGGATAACCAACAGCTGTCTAGTTGAATTTCAGGCTTGCTCCAGAGGAAGGAACTGTGAACCTGGCTTGGAATGCCATATGCCCAAGAGAATACAAGCTATCACTTTACTACATGGACATAGCATTACTGCCTTCTATAGAGTTATCCTCATATTCATAGCTTTGTGATTCTCTTACCCTTCCTCACAGACACTTCTTATCATTATGGGTGGTGCTAAATACAGATATGTAAAGCTAAGGATATTAATAATCTAAACAGGAGATATTATCAATAAAGGAAGAACAATGAATTGAAAATAAGCTTCTCAAGGAAATAAAGCAATGACAGGAAAGCTAGATACCATGTGATCTGTCCTGTTCCCAATATTTGTTCTTGAGTTTCTGAAGAGTAAGGGAGGAAGATTCTCAGAATAAACATGCTAGGCCTTTCAGACATTGCCACCTACAAGGCCGTGGAAGGAAAGGGCTTCCCCACAGTCCTACCAGAAGGCCCAGTGTGGTTTCCCACATGTAGCTAAGCTATTTTGCTCCTGAAAGCCAACATTAGGAGGGCAGTTTAGAGATTTTAGAAAAAGGCAAATTTCATACAGTCCAGTTCTGACATGATAATTTAGAAATCATCATGAGGGCCTAACCCGTGGCTTCTTCTCTGTGGGAGTTAATAATATAAATACTAAGCTGTTCTTACCAGATATTTTTTCTGCTTAAAAATCACTATATGGAGGTGGGACTTGGGAGGAGGGAGATGTTACCTGAATGAAGGCTCTGCTGATGAAGTCTTTGATCCTAAAATTGAATTTAGACAGCATATTATTGTACAGAAGATAAATTGATCAGGTATCTCAAATAGTCAGCTTGACTACAAGAAATTCTCCTTACCTTTGGAATACCTGAGAAATTTGTGTTATCTGACATTCTGAATTGGACCTGAAAATCTTCAATTTCAGTATGCTACTCTGGCAAATTGAACAGCACCACACCCCACTGAGAACTACAGCTCACTGAAAGCCTGACTATGCCTCCCTGATTAGAACACTACAGAGCAACATACAAAATTAAAATAACTAGGCCATGGGTTTAAATACTTTGATCAAGGCACAGTAAGAGTAGCAGAAAAATGTCTATGATCATTCTAAATTAAATTCTTTTTTAAATTAGCTAGAGGCAAAGATCAAACAAAATTTCATCCAGTAAGATACTAAATTGAAAAATAGATTAACTTTCCAGATCCAGTAAATCTCATATCCAAATATTGACAATGAAAGATAAAATGTTTTCTACTTGGTCAGGAATTTTGTATTTGAATGATTTTATAAGTTCATGCCTTCTAAATGCCTGAATTCTTTTTCCCTGCCACTCATTTCAGAATAGCCCTCAGAATCTACATAGGCTCCTGCTCTAGTGAAAACCAGAAATCACCTCCCAGGTAGCTTTGGAAAAATGCCTGTTGTGTTCTTGCTTGAAAACTACTGTTTAATTGTCTCTGGAGTTATATTTACTATTGGTATTCCTGCATATCACAAATGCCAGTTAATTTCATACCAAGAAAAAGACAATCCCCCCTGTCTAATTCATTACAACATAAGAGTAGACTTGTTTGAAGTGTTTGCTGGTAATCTATTGAATCTCAACCTGTTCCTTCAAATTCAGACAGGAGTGATGAAAAGGCAGCTTATTTGACAAATGGCAAAAGGGAAAACTGGGATACATAGCTTCCTAAAAGACCTTCAAACTATTCTTCTTTCCTGTTCATTCCTCCAAGAATACACATGCACTTGCTGGAACTATGGCTGTCCTTTGAACCATGAGCAAGCTTCAGTAGAAAATATGTGATTTGGAAGAGTAAATACAAAATTATGTTGAATCCTGAAATTTCTGAAAGAGGTGTGGCTTGTGACTCTAGAATGACTACCTGCATGGTTTCTATAAGCTGGATGTGAGCTTCTATAACTTTACAACCTCTTTGATTTGAGTTTTGAGTTAGAAACTGATGAAGATAATCAATCTGGGGTGGTAAGGTGCCAGTAGTGGTTCTTTCTGGCCCATGATAAGAATATTCATTTACACATTAGGTTATTTAAACAAATTACACTAGTGAGTACTTAATTTAGAATTATCTACAAGCCATGCACTTCAGCCATGTCTGAGAGAGGATTTCAAGAGATGAAAATCCATCCTGACTATGGACAATGCCATTCAGTAGGCTGTGCTCAAAACTTAATCAAAGGGGTAGAGGGGAGTTGCACTAGCAACCCTGTTCTCCTCTCTACACTTTCTCTACACTATAAATGAAATGTGACCAGCCACTTCAGGCTCCTACCACCCAATACCTTCCCCATTGCAACAGGCTGTGATTGTCACCTCATGTCTCTACCACTGCAATGGACTGTACTTTCAGCCGCATCAAAAATAAACTCTTATATTCTATTTGCTTTTGTTGAGCATTTGTCACACCATTGAGGAAAAGTAGCTAATAAAACACACTTCTAGTATTGTAGAAGATTGCATCATCCCTAAACCACACAAAAGTACATGATATAATCTTGAGATAAGTCACAAATATTTTAGAAAGACTCATGATGTCAGAAGTGTAGCCACACATAGCCCATGGCTGTTTTAGACACTGATGTGATATAAAAAGGAAGACAAAATAGGGAGGCTTGTCTACAGCACCATCACAAAGGGGGCAGAGTAAAGTCATTAGATTGGCATGGTGCTCTCCTGTGTGTGTGTGTGTGTGTGTGTGTGTGTGTGTGTGTGTGCTTGCTTGCTTGCTTGCTTTTTTAATAGCTTAAGTATTTTATTTGTTTGCAACTAAGCTTGTTAACATTATATAATGAAAATGTACAAAGAATAATGCTGCAGTTTTTGGTTAGATTTAAGTCAAAGACATTCACTAGTAAGGAATCTTCAAATGTGAATACCCCAGAAATGTCCACAAGTCAGCTGATCACAACAACTGTCTGTGAATATCCCTTACTTTGGATGGCATTGGCAAACATTTGAATTAAAACTCAAGATTTTTCCAAAATAAACCTGTAATTAATAAAACTGTTCTATAGTCAAACTAAAACAGTTTTCATAAAACTTTCCTTTCCATCACAATAGTAAAGGAAACAAGGCATTTTATAAAATATGGTCCTGAACAAGACACAATAAAAATAAATGTATACTTAACTCCCACCTCCTCAAAACAGGGGCTGCTTTTTGCCCATAGCCTTGGGGCCAAGCAAAGGACAGCCAATAAGCTACTTCAGGCAGGGTATTGCCAAAACCAAGCTCTAACAGTGGAACACAGACACCTTAGGAGAGTGTGGGGAACCTGGACAAAGGATCCAGATTCTACCTTGAAACTGATGTGAAACTGATGTGAGTGGCTCCTCCCAGGTAGCAGAGCTGTGACCTTGGCCCAGCCCTGTACTCCCATTACAAGCTCCGAGTACAACCTGATGTTCTGCTCCAGGGGAGATCTTTTCCCTGTAGAAGTTCAGCATCCAGGGAGCTCTGTGACTGTACGAATGAGGTGAGCTCAAAATCCACAGGATATTTTAAGACTTGGAGTCAAAGTATTTTTCCAGCACACCTAGGCAGAGCAGCCTTCCCTGTCTGGTAGAGTTACCTTCCCAACTCCATAGCTCTACTGCTTTCTAACACTGACATTCTCCTTGTGAGCCCAGAGAATTTGTGATGTTTAAAACCCAGCCTCAGAACCAAGGAATCCAGTGTTAACTGATCTTTGTTGGTTTCCTTTGTAATACCCATGTGAATAAAGTCACAGAGCTCTAACATACTAATCAAAATAAAGAACAACATTAATAAATAAGAATTTCTTTCATCTGGACTGCAAAGTCTCCTAATTGCCTAGATATCTGTCCACCATTTCTACAGAAATCCGTTCTTTCCAACATATATTAAGAAAGAGAGGAAACATGACAAAATAGCCTCAGATGTGAGTTTTCAGAAACAGCTTTTATTTTTATTCTCAATTTTGTTCTCATTTCCACAATGAAGACGGGGAAGTTAATGACTACTGAGACTATGTTCTCTGAATTACAGAAGACAATACCAGCTGTGCAAGCGAGAGTGGCAACATGGTCATTCCTAAAAGGTCACATGTTCTGGATGAACCTTGACAGTGATCACCTCCTTAGCATTAGCTTGTCATGTCCTGGAGATAAAAGTTCATGACACAAGCTGGACCAAAGGGCCTCTTATTGTTTGTATCATTAAATTGCAGCTGAATTTATCTCATCGTTTATTTGGGTCATTATCGAAAATGGTCACACATAGACATCTTTTTAAGACAAGTAAATGTATTCCTTTTCAGCCCCAGAGACCTGGTTATTAAACATCAAGGCACTGACAGATTAAATATCTGAGAGTTCCTGGTTCTTGACAGATTTGTGCTATTTAACTCTAAGATTACAGAACATAAGGAGCAAAACAGCTTGTAAAGTATGACACACTTTCTCTTTTATTCAAATTCTAAATGACTTATTTCTTTAATTGAAAATAGATTTTTTTTCTCACATAACATTCTCTGCTTATGTTTTTTTTCATTCCTCCACTTTGCATAGCTTGTCTCCACCTCTCCTCCCATCTAGATCCATCTCTATAAAGTAATAAATGTAATCCACCATATAAACAAACTGAAAGGCAAAATATCTAATACTCCTTCACAGTAAAAGTTCTAAAGAGAACAAGTCAAAATGCTCTCTCCTGGCTTTCCTGGAACTTACTCTGTAGACCAGGCTGGCCTCTAACTCAGAAATCCTCCTGCCTTTGCCTACCAAGTGCTGGGATTAAAGGCATGTGCCACTACTGCCTGGTAGTATTTGAAGTTATAGGTAGAGCAATAAAACAACTGAAGGAGATCAAGGAAATACAATTTAGAAAAGAAGACGTCAAAGTATCTTTATTTGCAGATGATATGATAAAATCAAAGAGCTGATAAACTCCTACAGCTGATAGATATGCTCATCAAAGAATCTGGATACAAAACTAATGCTTATGCATTATATATATATATATGTATATGTATATTATGTATATATATATATATTATGATGATAGATGATAGACAGACAGTAGATAATAGATAGTAGATAGAAAGAGGCAGATACATAGTTCAGTTGGAATATATATATATATATATATATATATATATATCATAAATAATAAGTATATAAATACATCATTATTATTATTCAGAGAAGGTATCAAACAGGTCAAGATGGCCTTGAACTTGTTTAACAACAAATGATGACCTTGAATTTCAGACTCCCTTGTCTCTATCTCTCCAGTACTGGATTCATGGGTATACTCTATCATACCTAGTTTTATGTTGTGTTATGGTCAAACCCAAGGTGTACCACTCGCTAGGCAACACTATGTCTACAAATTAAATCCATGCCCCATAACTCTCAAATACATGGGATTTTTAGACCTAGATATTGTAAATAACTAAGCATTTCAATTTCCATGTAAAATGCCCCGTGTGTGCCACACAGACTGCGTGACAGCAGTATTTCAGGCGAAAGCTTCAAGGAAGCCAGTCTCCTTCCCCTGCATTGTCTCCTGGCACCCCTAACTCAGAGGTAGCCCAGATGTCCTTGTACTTGTGTGCTAGCGGCCCTTCTAAATATGATTCATTCATAACTTTTAAAACTGGAAGTGCCTTCTGACTGACACTCACTGATGTTCTAATCTTTGCTGAGCCAAACCTTGGCCTGGAATTTCGTAAGGAATGTCACCCATCCACACTAAAAGCACCTGGCATTGTTAGGGAAATAATGAAGGGGATAGGGCATTGAAGCTTACAGAATTAGAGACGTATCCCAGGGCAAGGTCAAGTAGAATCCTCATTCTCAGTCAAACCCACATTAGATTTGCAGCTGAATCACTCCCAGGAACTACCTTATTGTTTTGTTTTGGGTAAAGTTAACAAGAATAGGTTCCCTGGGGCTAACCTCCACTAGCCCAGAAAATTAGCATAGTTGGGGGACTTACTAGGCCCACCCAGTCTATAGCCCAAACAATAGACTGAATAGGAACTATTTTCACCTGGCTTCTAGATCAAGGTGACCTTAGCCAAAGCTGACTTTCTTTCAGGTTGCAACCTCTGCTTTGTTCCTGCCAATTGACATGTATATACTTTGCTGCAGACTCATTGTGTTCCCAACAAAGGCTATGTACCTGCACCTTGTTTGATGTATCTTGACCATTGTACCGCCAAATCCCGTGCACACCTGGCCAGAACTCATCATCCTGCTGAACAAAGGCTCCCCGTAAGAAACCCAGGTCCATGGCACACATGTAGGTTACAAACCTACTGGTGAAAAATAACCAATATTCTTAGGATGATGAAAGTTTGGCAGTGGTTCTATACTCTAGCTAAGATTAAAAAGTGATCTAATACCTCCTCCCCCTCCCATGTGGGATGTGTGTGGGGGTGGATGGGGGTGGATGTGGATGGGTGTGGTGTGTGAATGTCTAACGGGGGTGTCTATGTTAATGGCAACGTGTCAGCTTCACCTTAGTGTCAATCCCAATTATCCCTTTAGTATTGGTGTCAATAAAGACAAAGAAGACAAATGAAGCCTTTCCCAAGTCCTGAGAGTCTCATAAATGTCTTGGTGGGTGAGAAATAACAATACATTCTATGCACAACTAGAATAACCAATTTGTGTCTAAGTTTAGTAAAAAAAATGGGTAGTGGCATAAAACACTGATGAAAAAAGGATTTCAGTCTTCCTTCTCTATAGCTTGCTCAGCTGTGAGCTATGAGCTGAGTTCTGGAGGGCAGACAGGCGATAAGTGTTCTTCACTCATTTCCTAGGTTCCAGTGCCCCACCTCTTCTGCAGCTGCCAGTTAAGAACTTCAGTCTAAAAAAAGAATAAAAAAGAGATAGCAAGCTAAAGAGAAGGAAGAGGAGGAGAAGAAGGAAAAGGAGGAGAAGGAAGAACAATAACACAGAAAAATCAATGATACTGGAACAATTAAACTATACTTTTCTTTTTATTTGTTGAAGGGGTCAGCAGAGATTGACTGCAAACTGTTCTTTGGGAAACTCCCCTGTAGGCCCTTCCAACAGCATTTCTATTTATAGGCAAGCTGCTTCTGCTTTTTCCTTCTGCTTCTAAAATGCCCAGGCTTTCCAAAATCTACACCACACATATTCTCCATTGGTGGTTATTCACTCAGCTAGATAATTGTGTAGGGGGGTTTTAGAGATCCTCAATTGACACTGTTATTAAGAGTCTGATCCCTGGATCTTGTGGAGCTTTGATTTACAGAATAGCAAGGAGCATGGCTACCTCAGACACCACTCTGCTCTAATGACACAAGCTTCTCCAGGCAATACAACAAATTTGATAGCTGTTCTCCCTTCCTCTCAGTTGAAACATTTTTGCCTACTACCTGTACATGCACACAGGTGCACACATACATGCAAATCATACTATGAAAATATTTTTACAACCAGTACTTGGCTATGAGGCATTTTTTGGCTACCTTTACATAAATGATATTCTGTAAGACAATTTTGTGCTGAGGTCAACATCTAATAAAAGCTAATCAACTCACCATCATTTCTTTCTGCATTTAACTCCTAGCTTAGGATTTATTTGAAAACTTTGTAATAAGTTGCAATGCTTTCTTTTAAAAATGTAACCTGAGTTTTCATTCTGACTTTTACTTACTGTCTTCCAAATGTCATTCATTTTTAAGGGCTTGGGTGATGATTTAGGGATAAAATATAATTGTACATGTAAGGTTAAATTTCCAATATTGCCAAAAATTTCCATCATGTAAAACTTATTCCTTCTGAAACTGTAAAACACCTGTTTTAGTCAGGGTTCTCTACAATCACAGAACTTATGGTAGTCTCTATGAAGTAAAGGAAATTATTGATGACTTACAGTTTGTAGTCCAACTCCCAACATTCAACTCCCAACAATGGTCTGCAGCAGCTGTGAATGGAAGTCCAAGGATCCAACAGTTGCTCAGTCCCACAAGGCAAGCAGGCGAAGCAGAGAGAGCCTTCCTTCTTCCAATGTCCTTATATGGGTCTCCAGCAAAAAGTGTGGCCCAGGTTAAAGGTGTGTGCCACCACACCTTTAACCCCAGATGACCTTGCTTGAACTGGTAGATCTTCCAGTTTTAATCTTCTAGGATTCATAGCCACTATGCCACCACACCTTTAATCCCAGATGATCTTGAACTCATAGAGCTTTCTATGTTAATCCTCTGGGATTCATAGCCACTATACCTCAAGATCTCCATGCCAAGATTCAGGTCGGAAACTTGTATCTCTCAGCCTCCAGATTAGGGCCACAGGTGAGCCTTCTAATTTTGGATTGTAGTTCATTTCAGATATCGTCAAGTTGACAACCAGGAATAGCCACTACAACACCAAAGGACAAAAACACTCTGCATTCCATTCTTTTTTATTTCATTTAATATGTGCTCTAATTTTGTCCCTATGCTTGGCATTAAAATATTTGAACAAATAAATATGAATTTAAGGTCTATGTAAGTTCCTATGTGACTTTCCTCAGAAGCAAATAAAACACTAAAATATTATGCAAGATTACCCTGAAGTACATGACTATATGGAAATTCAGGGGAATTTGTTAGAAAATGTGACTGACAGGTGTCTATCTGATGACAAGATAATTGTGATAAAGACATTATGAAAATGATTAGAATAATGACAGCAACCAAACTGAAACATAAGCACCACCTAATTAATATTTCCATTAATAATGACTAGGAAGTATCAGAGAAAAAGCAATTGTATGAATCCTAAAATGCAAAAGTTATAGAAAACGTCAAAATGACCTTTGTTGTAAAAAAATAATTCATTGTTCTGTTTTTCCAAAATGCCATCAAACTGAATTACTAAAGTAACAGTCTGAGACAGGAGAATAGAGAATTTGATGCCAGCCTGAACTATGTGGTGGCTAGCCTAGGAAGGAAGGAGAGAGGAGGGGGGGAAGGCAGACATGGAGGAAGGAAGCAAGAGAGAGAGGAAGAAAGGAAGTGGAGAAGGAAGGAAAGAGGGAAAATAACTGAGAAGCCTTACTATTTTAGTTAAATCCAAATTTTGTATCGCCATACAACTACTTCTAACCACCCAGCCTTAAAAATTATTCAGTTTAGACCACACCTTTAAGACAGAACTAAATCATACCATTAAGTAGTTTTTATGGAAGTCCTTGTACTTGCCTCTGTGGTTTCCATGTGTCTCCTTCTATCTATATCTCTGTAAACTTCATTAGATGAAATTATTACTAACATTCAAAGAAATCCTGAATAAAGTTTAATTTGTAGAGTTTTGTTATGATTAATGTCTGGCAAAATCAGATCTTTGTTGCATAGTAATCCAACTTATAAATGCCCCATAAAAGTTACAAAGAGCTCTGTTCCTGAAGAAGGGCATAAATTCAATCCATGTATATGGCAGGCAACTTTGAATGGCAATAGTAGTCCAGGATAAGAGCATATTTTCATTTCTCAACATTAGTTAATGGGTGTTGTCTTTTTTATCAGAAGTTGAAGTTTGATGGAAAATGTCTTGAGTAGAGATAGAAAGGGACTTGGGTGGACGTATGTGAGTTGGTACTATGAGTGCAATTTTTGTCTATTATTAATTCACATTGGAGATTATACACTGTGACAAAGGCTGTCAGTAGGCAGGTATCATTATTTATTCTCTTTCAATTTTAGCATGATTTGTTACCAATCCAGCACTGCTGAATAATGCAATAATGGAATAATGCAATAATGGATGAACATGTGCCTAGGTGGGGGCTACATTTGGGCTATACATATATCCTGGGTTTTGAATACACACACACACTAACACACACATGTACACACATATAACACACACATGCATACACATATAATACATATACGTACACACATAACACACACACACAAACACAAAAATCTGATATGGTATAGATGTACTAGGAAATAAATATCTATCAGGACAAACTTTGTTTATGAGGAGTTGGTGCGTGGAAAACCCAATGGATTGGGTAATTCCTACACGTTTTCTCCCCTTACACATCTCTAAGGTAAAATTGTTTCAGTGACTCCCAAGAAGTGTTCTATGCATGGATATCATGACCTTGACTTTTTCAAAGGTATGTAACTAACACAGTCATTTTTTATCTTTCCAGTAGCATCATCTTTCCGTTTTTCTTGGTGACCTGAGATAACTTCCTCAATACAAATCACTAGTGTACAAACTTTGCATCAAGCTGTACTCCAGGTTTCCTGAAATAAAATAAGTAATTGTTTTGCTTAAGATATTTGTATTTGAGACAGGAAATTAAACTATATTAAACTAATGATGTACATATTACTGACTAGGTACTCTATCCAAAAATTAAAATGTTTATGAATAAATGTATATATGTGGGCATTGATTCATATGTAGGAATAAAATGCCAAGTCAGCTATGTTTTCTTTATGTCACAGTATCTCAATTATGAATATTATTAATTTGACTATATCTTATCAATAAAAAGTTTTCTTGCCTTAAAAAATTTTTGGATTTATTTATTTATGTATGATGTTTTGACTGTACATATACCTGTGTGTCTGTGTGTCCCTAGTGCCCTCAGAAGTCATAAGAGGCAATGGCTTGCCTGAAACTGGAGTTACAGAGGGTTTTCAGCTACTAGGTATATGGTGGGAATTGAACCCTGGTCCTTTGGAAGACCTATAGCCAGCACCTATAACTGATGAGCCACTTTCCACACCAATTTCTTTTCTTTTTAAAAAGATTTGATAATTATTTTTGTATATGAGTGCTCTATCTGCTTATACAGCAGCATGCCAGAAGAGGGCATCAGATCACATTAGAGATGATTGTGAGCCACCATGTGGTTGCTGGGAATTGAACTCAGGACCTGTGGAAGAGCAGCCAGTGCTCTTAACTGCTGAGCCATCTCTACAGCCCTCTATTGTTGTCATTGTTGTTCCATTGAATATGCTATCATCTACTTTACACTATCTCACAAATTATAACTAATTATGTAAATATTTCTTAATCTTCTTCTCTAAGTTTTGCTTGTATTCCTTTCTCCTGAACTCTAATAAATTACTTTGACCTAATTAAGTGACTTTGACCTAATTAATTTTTGTATGTGGTCTCAAGTCCCAGCAGCAGCTTAATGAGGCCAATGAGTTCTTCCTTTCTGGTGTTTTTCCTCACTATGCAGAAGTATATCTTGGAACAGCTTTGTAAGAAGTACTGTGGATTTGAGGTTGCATACCACAGCATTTTCTCCTTCAACACAAAACTTGTTAGTAAGTTTAAGAAGTCATAGGGACCTATGACACTTTATGTATGTTTCCATTTAAACATTGTATTCTAAGGTCCCATTTGGCTACATGGAAACATGAAGTTTTGTTCTATCATTTGTGAAATAAACACAGTTATTTAAATGTTACTGTATGTGTTGACAATGTTCTATCTCCTGTTGTTTTCTTTCTACTTTTCAAACCTTTACTGAATTCACCAGTGATACCTCTTATATATTCTTTGAATGATGTCTACAATCTGACATTCTCTCACCACTTTCACTATCATTCCTGTCCTATTTAGGGCTTCTAAATATTCCTATTTATGGCTGTAATGGAACACCATGAACAAAAGCAAGCTGGAGAGGAAAGAGTTTATTTGCTTTTTATTCCCACACTATAGAACATCATTGAAGGATGTCAGAACAGGAACTCAAGTAGGGCAGAGGTCATGGAGGGGTGCTGCTTACTGGCTTGCTCATATGACTTATAACCCCAGGATGGCATCACCCACAATTAGCTTTTCCCCTCCCCATTAATAAGGAATTTAAAAAATACTCTACAGTTAAATCTTATGGAACATTTCTAAATTAAAGTTCCCTACCTTCAGGTGACACTAGCTTGTATCAAATTGACATAAAACTAGCCAGCACAATTACATTTATTCAAGAAACCATTCTCCTGTGTGTCAATGACTTCTGTAGTCTCTACTATGCTGTCTGGCATCTGCCATGCCCCTCTCCCTGTACACAGTCCACTCTCCACATGGAAGCAGTGTAATTGTCTCAATTATAGCTGATGAATCTCAAAGCCTTCCAAAGGTTCCATGCCATGTTTAAGTAAAATTCAGTATATCCTCAGTGGCCTCAAAGTCCCTATACAGTCTAGATATCTCTGCCAGTTGATTACTTCTCTGAGATATCTCCTACTACTGAGTCCATACCTAACAACTACACTAGTCTTTTTACTTACCTTAAAGAAAACCAAATGCACCCTCACTGTTGAGAAGTTGCCTATATAAACTACTTTTACAGGAATTGGCCATGTTCTCCCCAGCCTGCCCCTCCCAGCCCCCCAAAAGATAGAACTATCACTGGGAAGAGAGACAAGAAAAAATTTTTTTTAAAAAAAGTAGGTCATAAGAAGAAGAAGAAAGAATCTACTACATACATTGCCTCTCAGTGGTGGTAAGAGCAGATTGGAAATTATAAAAAGCATCAAGTTTAGCACTAAGTCATTTCTATACCACATCCATTTATCAGAATAATAGTATTTGGTTATCTTCTAAAGCCTATTACCTATCTAGCTACAGGTTGGTGGCCATTCTTAGTGACAAGTTTAGATTCCATATCATGGAATGAGATTTAAATCCAATTAGAAAGTGTCTGGTTATTGTCAAAACATTAGCACCATTATTGTACTGTTGACCACATACATAGGCTTTTCATTGTTGTAGCTTTCAGAGTTCTCAGCTGAGTGAGATTGATTTTTTTTTCCCTTATGGATAGTACCTACCACCAACATGAATCTGGTCAGCAAACATTTCCAGGTGAGTATCAACTTAATTTTTCAAGGTTTTGTGACTCAAGTATGTGGTGTCTCTAACAATAGGTTTTGAAGAGGGAGCAGAAAGAATATAAGAACCAGCGGTGATCAATCATGTCAAGAAAACTATTTTCCAGACTTAATGGGCTAGTTACAAATAGGAATTCACAGCAATTATGAAAGCATACACAGGCCTGCATAAGCTCCAGATAGATAATACATCACCACCAGCTGAGGAGTTACTGGTATTTGATAAGTGTTAGGAGAGGGAGAATCAGTTTTGTTTAATGATGTAACTACTAATATGTGAACCACATGCCAGGGTATGCTACACTCTCAGAATTAGCTGGGCAACACAAGCTGGACTCAACAAAAAAATTTAAAAAGGAAGAAATTTCTGTTATTTAGAAAGTGATAGGAGTGTTGAAAGGGTGGTTATGCAAGCAGTTTGGAAAGGTGGGGTGAAACATTTAAAATACATTATGAAATTCTTGAAGAATTGAGAAAATACTGTTTAAGAGAAAATATTAAAATTTTATTACTATATTAATTCATAGATTAATTCCACAAATTATTGTCACTTCTTTACCATAACAAAAAAATGAAATCTACAAAATTGCTGAATTGTGTTGGTGTGAGGAGCCGTCTTGACAGTCACCATTACAAGATGACGCTGGCCCCCGCTGCCACGCCCAGCTGGCGGTTGGACTGCGCATGTGCTGAGGTGTTTTTCCACTCTTACTGCTCCCTTTCCTCATGATCGGGAGATCGGCAGATGGGCTGCAGCCAATCCCTGGGTGACACGTCTTAGGCGGGCTACTGTTTCCTATTTAAGGGCTGGGGTTTGGCCTCACTGGGTCTTCTCCACTGGAAGCTTGTGCTCTCCCTAACAAGATGCATTAAAGCTTTACTGCAGAAGGATCCTGCATGTGCCGTATCATTCCTGCTGGCGGGGACTGGTGCGGGACATGTTGGTTTACTTTAAAGCAGAGTATAGTTCTGTAGAATAAGCTTAAGTGAGAATGAGAACTTAAAACTAAGTTGTTTATAACTGCATTGATGAATCATGCTTGCTCCTTGTTATTTGTAGGCTTAAATTTTTCAAAATCTTACTTTAATAAGTGTACTTAGATGCTTTAACCTCCCTTCTAGCCTAACACCCACCAGACATAGTGGAAGGAAATGGTTGATAGGGAAAAGGAGGATATGTGGACATGTTTAGAAAAAGTTCTTTGTAGTAAATCCAATTGGTATTGTCAGGATATCAGCAGCTCAAGTCACATGAATCAGCAGTGGTAGCTTGATCTATGCACAAACATCATTCAAGAATCAGCAACAATAGTTCAATCCAGAAGAAACTATGAGGCTCTGTCAACACACCTGAGTCTGCAGAGGTGGCAGGAAGCTGCCAGAACACTACTGGAAGTCCTTTAGTGGTGTTTCTATGAAGTCATGACAAATGATGACCAGCAAAGAGTGGCAAGGCGAACCAATACCAATAAAACATCCTAAGAAAAGATCAGCATCAATCAAAGCCTAACAATGATGAGCAAAGAGTGGCAAGGGAACCAATACCACAAAAGCACCATTCACTCTCTGTTGGGCTGTATTTGTACACTTTCCAAGCATCCTGTGTTCTCTCAATCATTAGCTCTATTAAAACATCACATGCACTTTTTCCAAACTGCTTCCAGAAAAACACCACATGTCTATTCTCAGGAAAACATCCTTCCATGTGTCTGCTTCAACAATAGCATCCTATCATAAGACAGTTTCCAGAAAAATATCACATGATACAACTGAGTCTCCAACAAAACCAGGAAATTCCACTTCAGTTATTATTTCATGTTCATGGAAGATTAAAAACTATGTTATTTACAAAGAATGATTATTTTTTACATAAATAATCAGAAACCATCTTATGAAACATTCTATACTGGGACTCAATTATTTTTCCTATAAAATCTGATGAAATTTCACTTTCTGGAAAACATTTTCTAACATGTGCCTCCTCTACATGACCAAGGAGCATAAAAGCACCCACACCTTAAGCATATCTCCCCAATAAAAGAAAAGAACACTCATATAATTTATAGCTGCAACAGTCATTAACTGATCCCAGTGAGTTGAATATATAAACCTACCTGTTCAAATCTTTTTCTATGAATATCACCAAGCTCAATAGAATAGTACCTTTCAATTTTGTGGGATGTATTAAAATGTTCTAGAAAAGCAGTCAAAATTCTAATGTCAGCCCAAGTCTTATAAGAGAGAGAGCCCTTCACACTAAGGGAACCAGAACTATTATTTATTCTGTTGCACAAATCAAATAAAAATGTGAAGTTTCATTCCCACTGTTATATTATACTAAAGAAGAGGACAATTATGAAATATATATGGAAAATGTGATGCAAAAAAACCTCTGTAACTTAACATACATTGGAGAACTCACTGTGAAGAAAAGTTAAAGTTATCCTCAATTTTAAAAAGGAGAATATAGAACCATAGACTACATTACAAAATATCAAATTGAACATCCTAAGCCATGCAAGATATAATAAACTTCAAGATTCCCCAGGGACTATAAAATAACACTTATGATTCAGAGGGAAAAAAATAGAGTTTTTATTATAAAGTTGGAGGGACTATAAAGTAAAAGAACTTTTATAAACTGTTGAAGGTATCAAAGTTAGGAATAATTATTTTGTTATATTTTGACGTAGTTGATAAAATTTAAAGCACATGTTCACATGATGTAGAAAATGTACTCTTGGGCATCATTTATCTAGATTAAAGATGGATAGATGGATAGTTGGATAGTTAGATAGATAGATAACAGATAGAGAGATAGATAGACTTGTCATCAGACAAGCACAGATGTCTAGTATACTTGTACAATGATTTAATTGATTTTTATTAGAAGCCAAATAACTTGTGGTATTACAAAGCAGTATTAAAAGTCATGCAAAACAAACATGCTAATAGACAACAACATGGTCAAATCTTACATTTATAAATGGATTAAAAATATCATGACACATATTGTAAGTAAAACTACCTCAAATCAATAAAGTTAAAAAAACCAAGAACCTGTACATATTATTTAAGGAAGCATTTATAACTGGTAAAATTACCATTCTTATATATCTGGTCAAGATGCAAAGTATATTATATCTTTGGGGGTTTATGTATATTTCATTTCTGGATCTGTGAAAGTATTTCATGTCTGCTTTCATTAGGCTAGTTCAATGCACTTTTCTGTGTGAATAATATAGTTTATATTGTAGAGTTACTGGGATCATAGTGATAAAATATTGGTCATGTGATATGTTGAATCCATGAGCAGATTAGTTGATATCTATCACTGTGAAAGCTGCAGATACTACATACATGTATGCTGACAGATATAAAATTCCCATGCTCATAAAAGCATGTGCCATTTGCCAACAGCTATCCATTGAGAAATGAACCATACATGGCACTTTGACTTTTTTGTCACCTTTTAGTTTATAAAGGTACTAAGAAGATGATCATTGGCAACAACTATAGAAAGACACATTAATTTAAGTGCAAAAGTGTCTTTGTAGACTGTAGTTTTCATATCCTGTAATCATGTAACTTACTGTTTCTTATCTACTATGCTTTGCTGACTTATATGAATAGAGACTACTGGTGAGAACATACATGGCTTGGCTTAATACTAGATTACTACATAGTTCTCAATGATTAAAAATCTAAGTTTTCATAATATTTAAACCACAGTTCTGATGTGTGTTACTTTCTAGTGGGCTAACCTTCTAGAATTCAGAACACACAATTTAGTCTTGTGAAACAAAACTAAATTGCAAAGTACTAGAGGAAAGGTCACTCTATACTTCTCCCTCTCTAAAATTAAATATTTATAGCATAAAGCATGCTTTAAGACTCACAGGATGTTTCTTATTTTGTTAAATGACCTCTAAATGAACAGCTAAAGTGACTTTCTTATCATTTGTACTATCTACAAAGTTCATGAAACTAACCTGAAATGTGAAACACCAGACAGTGATCGCTGAGCTAATTAATTTCAGTAGATGAAATGGCTAGAAAACATGAAGTAGATAATGAACGGTCAGTGTAGAAGTATGACTGACAGGAATAGAAATCCAAGAGAACCTGTAAAATGTAAGGAAGATAAATCATGTATGAGATGTTTTGTCTGTGTAGGGGTAATAAGTATTATTTCAATAACTTTTATTTTTAATTTCAAGATAGTTTAAGAGGTTTCTTCTTAATAAGCATCTTAATTAGTCTGTAGTTGCTTTATCATGTGTGTTTAATGTATAAATCCATTTCCAGATGTAACAATGATGAGAAATCCTTATCTGAAAGTTGATTTAGCATATTTAATAGCTAGAGACATATTCAAGGAAGCAGATGTAAGGAAGCAGATACATAGACTAATGATCTATCAGGATGAAGTATCTTATTAGACACTTCCACACACTTCTTAAATATTTGTACCAAACATATTATATATCATAACTATTATCATTGAGTAGTTTATCTAAATAGACAAAAGCTCCTGGATTCCTGAATTCTGTGTTTGTGGCAGCACTCTAGATATGAACTTACATGCAAATCAAATGGCAAATATTCCATGGAACAGAAGTGAAAATCATTTCACTTAATAAAGGTGATGGAAACACATTGTCAAAAACCCATCCTTCCAAGGAAAGGCTATCGAGAGGTATGAATGCCGACAGATAAATGAATGAAACTTAGTGCCTATCTCCAGTTTGTAAGGACAATCAAAAAGTAGATTAAAAATGTAAATGTGAGACTTAATTTGGAAAATAGAAAAAGAAAATGTGGGAGAAAAAATACACAGAAATAGAAGAGAAGTTTTTTGACTAAGAGCCTCAGAAGCACAAACCTCAAAATCCAGAGAGGACACAGAGGATTATACCAAGCGAAAACCCTCCTGCAAAGAAAAAGAAACAAGCAACAGAGTGAAGAGATGACTTAGGATCTAAGAAGGCAGATATTTGCCAGCTGTACATTTGATAAGGGATTAATATACAGAGCTTTGAAGAGAACTTCACTGTTGAACAAATAAACAAACAAGCCAGGTTTGAAAATTGCCAACTTACCTACTTAGAATAAAAAAAAAAAAAAAGAATAGATACAACTGTGCAAAGAGTATATGTAAGCTACTCAAACATACTATTTGTCAAGGGAACATAATTCAAAATCCCAGCATGTCATTGCTTGATTCTAGTAAGAAGGGTCATGATAGAAAAGGCAAAATATAAGAAGTTGTGGCAAACAAGAAGGGAAAGCAGAGGAAATCTTTGTACAGTGTCAATGGGAATGTAAAGTTATGAGCCATTAAGGAAACAATCTGGAAGATCCTGGAATGTTTAAAAGTCTAATTACCAGAGAACTTGCCAATTTCTTTGAGTATACATCCAAAGGAAATACAAGTAGAGTACTCAAGATGTATCTTTACTTCATGTCACTGCAGCACTGTGCACACTAGCCAAAATGAAACAAATAAACAAACAAACAAGGTGTCTGTCAGTAGGTCAATAAGGAAATATGGCGTGTACACACAATAGAATACTGTTGGGTTACAGAAAGGATTACACACATCTCTGGTGACTTTCTAAGGCGGAGCCAGCCGAGAGGCACAGGCCTCAGGAATTGCAGGGGAGTTGTAGAGCTGCAGGGACAGGATCTTCTCAGCTTCCAAGTGACAGAGCTGGTTCAGGGACCATCTCTGCCCCCTCTCTGCTAGTGGAGGACCTGCCTCCAGGATGGGGGCTTCAGCCCAGAGACTCAGGTGGGACCAGCCTGGAGGCACAGACCTCAGGAATTGCCAATAGCTTCTGCTCTAAGATCAAGAATTGACAAATGGGACCTCATAAAGTTGCAAAGCTTCTGTAAGGCAAAAGATACTGTCAATAGGACAAAACGGCAACCAACAAATTGGGAAAAGATCTTTACCAACCCTATATCTGATAGAGGGCTAATATCCAATGTATACAAAGAACTCAAGAAGTTAGACTCCAGAGAACCAAATAACCCTATCAAAAAATGGGGTACAGAGCTAAACAAAGAATTCTCTACTGATGAACACCAAATGGCTGAGAAGCACCTAAAGAAATGTTCAACATCCTTAGTCATCAGGGAAATGTAAATCAAAACAACTCTCAGATTCCACCTCACACCACTCAGATTGGCTAGGATAAAAGACTCAGGTGACAGCAGATGCTGGAGAGGTTGTGGAGAAAGAGGAACACTACTTCACTGCTGGTGGGATTGCAAACTGGTACAACCACTCTGGAAATCAGTGTGGCGGTTCCTCCGGAAATTGGACATAGTTCTAATAGAGGACCCAGCCATACCACTCCTGGGCATATACCCAGAAGATGCTCCATCATGTAATAAGGACACATGCTCTACCATGTTCATAGCAGCCTTATTTATAATAGCCAGAAACTGGAAACAACCCAGATGTCCCTCAACAGAGGAATGGATACAGAAAGTGTGGTACATCTACACAATGGAGTACTACGCAGCTATTAAAAACAATGAATTTATGAAATTCTTAGGGAAATGGATGGATCTGGAGAGTATCATCCTGAGTGAGGTAACCTAAACACAAAAGAACACACATGGTATGCATTCTCTGATAAGTCGTTATTAGCCCAGAAGTTTTGAATACAGGAAGAACAACCCACAAACCACAAGAAACCTAAGAAGAAGGAAGACCAAAAGGTGGACATTTCATTCCTTCTTAAAAGGGGGAACCAAATACCCATGGAAGGAGTGGCAGAGATTAACTATGGAGCAGGGACTGAAGGAAGGACAAGCCAGCCTAAATATAGCTATCTCCTGAGAGGCTCTGACAATGCCTGACAAATACAGATGTAGAGGCTCACAGCCATTCATTGAACTGAGTACATGGTCCTCAATGAAGGAGTTAAAGAAAGCATCTATGGAGCTGAAGGGTTTGCAGCCCCTTAGAATGAACAACAATATGAATTAACTAGTACCCTCAGAGCTGCCAGCGACCCATCCACCAATCAAGGACTATACAGGGTGGGACTGAATGTTTTGGCAGCATATGTATAGTAGAGGATTTCAAATTCGATCATCAATGGGAGCAAAGGACCTCGGCCTTGTGAAGGTTCTGTGCCCCAGTGTAGGGGAATGCCAGGGCCAATAAGTGGGAGAGGGTGGGGTGGCAGGCATGGGGAGGGGGAGGCCACAGGGGTTTGTTCTTGTTGTGTTTGTTTGTTTGTTTGTTTGTTTATTTTTTGGAGGGGAAACTGGCAATGTAAATAAAGAAAATATCTAATAAAAATATATTAAGAAAAAGAAAAAAAATAAAGTACCATATTCTTTTTTATTTTTATTAATCATTTTACTCGTTTATATTTCAAATAATATCTCCCTTCCTGGTTAGCCCTCCACAATCCCCCATCCTATCTTCCTTCTCCCCCCTCCCCTTTACCTCTAGGAAGTGGGTGCTCCTCCACCCACTTACCTACACTTATTTCATTGCTCTGGCATCCTCCTTCCCTGTGGTATCACGCCTCCACAGGACCGAGGGCTTCCCCTCCCATTAATTTCAGATAAGGCCATCCTCTTCTATATATGTATCTGAAGCCATGTTCTCTATAGCTCTAGTTGGTGGTGATGTTTGGAGAGGTTACTGAAAATTTAGGAGGGTAAAACTTGCTGGAGGAAGTACATGACTGGAAGTGGGCTTTGAAATTGCACAATCTGGACCCATGTCCTCTCTTTCTGTCTCTCTCTGTCTCTGTCTGTCTCTCTCTCTCTCTCTCTCTCTCTCTCTCTCTCTCTCTCTCTCTCCTTCCTTTGTACAAATGAAAGATTATCAATCTGCTTCCTGGTTTTGCCCCCACAAACTCTGTTGTTGCCATGCTGAAATAAACCCTTTCTTTCACACACACACACACACACACTCTCTCTCTCTCTCTCTCTCTCTCTCTCTCTCTCTCTCTCTCTCAAAGGATTACACACTATTATTTTCACTAATACAAGTAGAGTTGAATGATGCAGAGAAGGTGAGTCATGGAAGAAAGTTCCACATGTGTCACACAAATGTGATATAAAAAATTGATTTAATAAAACAATGGTTACCAAGGCTGAGTAGAGACAAGGAGGGAATGAAGAAAATTTGTTTTACGGGTGCAGGTTATAGTTTGATGAGAGGAACAGGCCATCCCATGTTTCCTTGCACAATAGGGTTATTACATATAACATTTAAACAACTACAGACAACAATAAGGTACTATTTATTACAAACAGACTATAAATATTTTGAAAATGATTACAAAATAGGAAGGATAGATGTTTGAGAAAATTATTAACATAGGTCTGAGCATTACAAAATGAATTCATAGATCAAAACATCACATGGCACTTCATTTGGTATTACTTTTCTGATTCTGTTGAAAAATAGTTTAAAAATAATGATAACCATGAAAATGCTAAAAGTAATGCAGGCCTAGTAAGAGTCTCTGTTCAGTGGTGACTATGTCTGTGGCAGGAGAAAATGGAGTCACTTCTGAGTTGGTGATTTTGTAGCTATCAATATTCAGTCTTCGTTTGGCACTCTAAAGACAGGGTTAATGATTCCTCAAGTGCAGTGTGTATCATCCAGGAGGTTAATAACCACATTTCTTGCAAGATATTTTAAAATATCAGAGTTTTGGGCAATGAATGAATTTTCCATCATATTACACTTTAACAAAAATATGTGCTTCAGATATTAAAAGCAGCAAACATGTGGAAGGAGACAACTGACTCCAGAAAACTGTCCTCTGACCAGAATATGCATACTATGTCCAGCTCACACATGCATGTATGGCCTGTTCACACAGCCTTGTGGACATATACACACTCACATTTGATACTTTTTTAAAAAATAAAAAAGTTTTCTAGATGACTGAGCAGCCAAGAGAAGTTACTATTCTTTCAGAGCACCCATGGTCAGTGCCTAGTACACACAACAGGGAAATTATAACCTTATGAAATACCAGCTACAGGAAATCCAATGCCTTCTTGAAGACTCTGTGAGTCCTGTACATATGCCTCACACCACACACACATACACACAGACACATGCATGCACAAATCTAAAAATAAAAGTAAATCCTAGACACTATGTTATTTTTGCTTCCTTAGAAGATATCCTCCTACTAGCTTCTTATCCAGTGTGAGTATTCTGAGTGAAATACATACATCTAAAGCCAAAAGGCTAACATCCATACATAAAAGAAAAATGCATTGTTTTTTTTCTTCTGTGTCTGGGCTGCCACACTCAGGATGATTGCTTTTAACTTCCTCTATTTACTTACTAATTTCACCTTTCTTAGCAGCTGAACAATACTCCATTGCATAAATGTACTACATTTTCTCTGTTGTCAATTGATGGACATCTGGGCTATTTTCAATTTCAGGCCTTTTTGAAAAGAATAGAAGTCTACAAATGAGTATCGTAGTAAGATGTAGAGTTCCTTAGGTATATGCCCTAGAGTGATATATTTGGTATAAAGGCAGATTAGTTTCAGGTTTTAGGAGCCTCCATACTGATTTCAATGGTAGCTGTATCAGTTTGCTCTATCATTAGCAATAAATAACTTTTCCCTTTCCCTATATCCTCGCCTGTATGAACAATCATTAGTTTTGTTGACCTTGGCCATATTTACAGGGTAATATGAAATCTCAAAGTAGTTCTAATTTGTATTTCCATGTTGTCTAAGATTGTGGGACATTTCTTACATTTTCCTCAGTGTTGTGCTTCATCTTTTGAGAACTCTGAGTTTAGTTCTATACTCCATTTTATAATTGGATTATTTATTTTCTCAAGTTTAATTTTTCTTGGTTTTGTTTTGTTTATTCTATACATTAACCTTCTGTAAGATATATAACCAGTAATGAGTTTTTCCATTCTGTAGGCTGACTCTTTATTTTTGGAATGATGGTGTTATTTGGTGCGCAGAAGCATTTTAGCTTTCAGAGAACCCATTTATTAATTATTCTTAATGCCCATGCTTTCAGTTTTTATCAGAAATTCCTTTCCTGTAACAATAAGTTCAAACACATCCCCTACTTTCTTCTCTATCAGATTCAGGTTCAGATTCAGTGCCTTATGTCAAGTTCCTTGATCTATTTTGGAGTCATGTTTCCCCCAGGATAGTACATATTGAACTATTTTCACTCTTGTATATAAGACTATCTAGTTTGACCAGCACCATTAATTGAAGATTCTGTCTTTTCTGCAGTGCTTAGGTTTTTTTTTTTTCTGTGTCAAAAATTAAATGTCCATACGATTGTGTAATTATTTCTATTCTAACAATCATGTTCTAATGCCAATATTAAGTTGTTTTTATTACTATAGCTCAGTAGTACAACTTGAAATCTGAGATAGTAATACCTCAAGATGTTATTTTTCTCTTTAGGGTTGTTTTCGCTTTCCAGAATTTTTTTCCATATTATGTTTAAAATTATTTTTCCAATTTATGTAAAGAATTGTGTTAAATTTTTAATGGATATTGCATTGTACACATAGATTTTTTTTATTGGATGGCCATTTTTCACAAAGTTCACCTTAATGATCTAGGTGAATTGGAGGTCTTTCTATATTCTGGTCTATACTTTATTACTTCAATACTTTAGAAAAAGTTTTCAATTGGAGACTCCTCAATAAAGTGAAAATAGACCAACACAAGATCCAGCTATGCTACTGCTGGGAATATATGAAAAGGATGTTCATCTTATCCCTGAGATAGTTCTTCATCTTTGTTTATTTCACCTTGCCTTTAAGTATAACATATATAAACTGGAAATGACCTAGATGGTCATCAACTGATGAATAGATAATGTAGCACACTACCTTCAAACAACAGCATATTATTCAGCTGCTAAGAAAAACAAAATTGGCAGCTGAATGGATGGAACTAGAAACAATCCTAAGTGAGATAAGCCAAACCTAAAGGATAAATTCCTCATGTAATTGAACATGGAAAAGTCGTTCTGTTGCCTAACTCACAAACAGCATACCTACTCACCAATGTTCATGATTATAGACAGTATTTGGCATGCTACCAGAGGAGAAACATAATCATTAATTTCATCTAGCTACAAAACTAACAATATACAACAGTGACCTATGTGTAGGATACATTGGTATAATAGACACACACACATTGTTGGAATAGCCAATCACTTTTTGATTAGATTTAATGCTAACTCCATTAAATTGATCCCATATATAGCCCTGCTAAAGTGATCCAGCACCTGGGACTCAATAGATCATAGACTCGAGAGCAAACCCACTACTACCATTCTGCTAAAGGAATATAACAATAAAACAACTCCTAATGACATATTGTTGTACACAGAAAGGAAGGCATCATTCAACCCTCAACAGAGAAGACTCTTCTTGCAGTAGATACTAATTAACACATAAACCCATAACTGGGCAATATGCAAGCGAATGAGAAGCTTTGAAGTACTCAGCCCCAAATGGGATTCTCATATGAAGCCATTTCTTCAAGGCTCAAAGAACAATGCAGAAAAGGAGGCAGAAATATTGTAAGACGGAGGTGACAAGTGACTCTAAAGAAGCAGCAGTGATGCACAGAATTTACCGAGACAGTGAAGGTATATATAAGATTTATATAGATTCAAAACAGACAAAAGGTCTGCACTGAGAAAGGAACATGTGTACAAATTCCTAATCTGAAACAAGAAACAATTTAAAACTGATACCTTCTAGGACAGAGAAAATAAGTTTTCTCCAATAGAATACCACTGGGTATGTCAACCACAATCCAGGGCTGGGCCCATGTGCAGGATTAGTTAGTCAATACAAAGTGGACTCCATTTTGGTTAGGTTTTATTGTTGTTAGTGTGGTGGTGGTGGTGGTGGTGGTGCAATTTCGAAAAGTTCATTTGTTGTTGTTTTTTGTTGTTGTTGTTGTTTTGTTGTGTTTTGTTTTTTTGTTTTTTGGGATTTTTTGTTTTGTTTTGTTTTTGTTTTTTCGAGACAGGGTTTCTCTGTCTAGCCCTGGCTGTCCTGGAACTCACTCTGTACACCAGGCTGGCCTCGAACTTAGAAATCCCCCTGACTCTGCCTTCTAAGTGCTGGGATTAAAGGCGTGCACCACCACTGCCCGGCCCAGTTCATTTGTTTTGAGTGGGGGATTCTTGTTGCTGATTTTATGGATGATTTTTTGGGAGATAGAACATCAAGGTGGGTGGGCAGGGAGATAGGGCAGATAAGTAAGGAGTTAGAGGTGGAGAAATAATGTGACCAAAATATATTGTATAAAAAATTAAAGTAAAAAAAAAAACATTTTAAAGCAATTAAATTTTCCATGTCTTTAAAAACAATAATAATTTGTTTTCTGAAAGACTGATTCTATGACAGATTGCTCTAATATGCTCACATTATGTTTGTACAATTGTACCAAACCAAAGGCGATAGAACAAATATGGAGTTGTCTCCTGCTGTATTCCTGAAGTCTTGGACGATGTTTATTTGTATCAAAGTATATTGCCTTTGGCAAGAGATTTTTCCAGCATGAGTTTATTCAAGGCAACAGTGCCTGGACATTTCCACATTATAATTTTCTAAACAGACTCTCATGGGCAGGAGTAAATTTTCAACCCGGCTCTGAGCCTAAGTCTGCTGTTTGCTACATGAGACACTTCTCCATTATCTCCATCCAATCACCTTCTGTTTCCTTTTCTTCATGCTATATTCATCATTACTGCCATAATTTTATTACTTTTGATTTCTAGGTATACATTTTTCTTCCTTCTGCCAAATTATATATCATTCATGCTTTGAAACCTAGTTCAAGGCCTGTTATAATCACAAACGCTAGTCTGCCTCCCCCAGATCTGAGATTTTTGTCCATTACATATTCAAGCCATGTGTGCCTAGACTGCTAATATCCCATTTTGGAATAAAAGGTTGACAGGTGCCATACTAAATCCTTGTATGGAAATAAAGTATTGAACTTGGGTTTTGTTTTCATTTCTAGAAAAGGTGGTGGTCTTCTGTAGGCATAGACGATTATTTACTCCTGTATCCCAAATACTTGGACTATATGTGATGCTTAGACACTAAATAAGGAATCTTTCATCATTAATGTTTTATTTAAGACTAAATTACTTATATGAGGCTCTTTCAAGGTAACATAATAGAAGAAATAATTTCAATTCATGATTGTGAAAGCTATGTAGTTACAGGACTCTGACTCATAAAGTCACATAATCTGATTAGTTAACAGATTTATTCTTTCTTTTAGAATACATCAAACTATTTTTGTTTTATTAATTTATTGCACAAAGAGTGATTAATTTGTTAACTATGATTTCTGTCTTACTAGTTTTACTGCTTCACATTGTTTACATTTGCCATTTTAATGTGTCAGTTTAAATATATATATTAGAAAAATAAATTTTCAACATTCACTTAATTTAATATTTGACAAATTTATACAGAATTACCTCACCCCCATCCTCTCCTAGAGCCACTGCATATGCTTAGAATGATGGACATTTGATACCACATTAATTTTCCAGTTCACCTCTAAGTTTATAGTATCAATCATGCATTCCTTCTCATGGAGTAGGGCCCTGATTCAATCAGAAATACCAAAAGAGCATGCGTATGAAGAATCTCCACTCATAACCACATACACATTATGTTTGTTGCTACTCTTCCTCATCATTGTCAACTCTCAAAGTATAGGTTACCATCTGACCTTACTAGGCCACTGTGACTTTTCAGTTGCTAATTTCAAAGTATCTAGTTCTATCATTCTGACTGCTTATCAAAATTTTGCACCTTCCTTTTGAAATTCTTTCCCCTTTTAATGTTTTTTATCATCTATCACCCATTTCATTTTTCTTGACCTTTATAAAAATAGCTGGAATAAATGTATTGATAATCTCCAAAATAGTAAATTTGGGCATCCCTTGACTCTAAGGAAAAGAAAAATGTCAGGAATAAATAAGCTGAGAATGTACCTCAGATGGTAGAGTACTTGCTTAGTGTGTGTACATGGCTGTGATTCTCCAGCATCACATAAAACAGGGCAATAGTGGCATGGCACCATCATTGGAGTATTGCAGAAAAAAGGGATAAAAAGTTCAAGGTTATCCTTGGCATAGAAAGTTCAAGGCCAACATAAGTTACATACGACCTCATTTTAAAAAATAATGAATAAATAATTCTTAATTCATTCTCTTGCTGATACTATCTTTTATCCAGTTTTATAAATAAGACCATAGCAAACAAATATAACTACCAGCTTTCCTACATACTGATATAAATTAGAATTCCAAGCTCTGCCGTCTGACACTGACACCTCTAGCTCCTAAATCTTTTAAATTCTCATTTCCTCTTCTTCTATTCATTACCACTGCCATTCTAGAAAAAGCCTTCATTATCTCCCTTTTACAACAGGGCCACAACTCTCTCACCAAATCAATCACCATGCCCTCAATATATCATCTATACATCTTCCAGTGTTAATCTTCACGACATGAAAGTCCAATGATGATTTTTTCCACACAGCTTTAATAATTCTCCATCCTTCCCCACCACACTTCTCAAATAGTGCAGACAAAGTGGTGAAGACCATTATTCCTGTAAACCCTTGATCTGAAACCCTGGCTATGGGCTAGAAAAGTTCACCTTTACATACTTTCTGAGTATAATATAGTATACATAATACCATTTGAAAGACTCTTCTATAGGCAACAAATTTATCTACCTGTGAGATGTACAATCTCATTTATTATCTGAATTAATTCTCTAGATTCTTTCCTGATTTTTCTCAGCACTGGTGAACTAATACGTCATTGTCTGAAAGTGATGTTTGCTCTCAAAAATTTCATTGCTCAAACAAACTGGAATACTTAGCTTTTACTTCCAGGAGATTTATGTTCTGGTAAATTTTATTCATTCTTTATATCTTAATATTTGAGATCAGAAGATTATTTTGTTCAGATATAAACATTTGTGAGCAGGCTCATGCATGTTGATGTGGGTTCACATATGTACAGGTGCTCACAGAAACCAACTTTGGATGTTTGTCCTTGGGTGCCAACCGCATGCTGGTTGAGATAAGGTCTTTTATCAGCGTGGTAGTCTCTGTAGGTTAGCTTGGCTGGTCAGTAAGCTCCAGGCTTCCTTCTCTGCATCTCTTTCACTGAGATATTAACAGCTTGAAACCAATCCAAAGTATTACATATATATTCTGGGGGTCTATCACAGTTAGTTAGTTTGTTTGTTTTTTAACAGACTTGTCCCAGAGTTAGTTCTCTCTTTATCCCTGGGAAGTTGTTTTGAATCTCTATGTCCTCTATGAATATTCTATGTTGAGAATCTATAACAATGCCTGCATAAGAATTGTCCAACATTACCCAACCTTTGCACACACTGAGCTACTCTTGAATTACTGTTTCATGTTCTCATTCACATTTATTGTAGGCTCTATTCTCCTTACACCATCAGGTGTTAGTTCACTTACTGCAAGGATTTCTTTTCTTGTTATATTCTTTTTACCTACATCAGGACATGGCACACAAGAAAGTTTTCTTTAACTGTTTCAATTAAGAACTTAATGTGTGGACTTAATGCGGTAGGTAAAGAGATGGCTTAGTACTTGAGAGCAGTGACTGCTCTGCCAGAGGATACAAGTTTGTTTACCAACATTCACAAGATGGCTCACAAGTGTTTGTAACTCCACTTTCAGGAGTCAGACACACTTTTCTATGTGTCTATGGTCACTGAATGAATGTGTCACACAGATATACATGCAAGCAAACATTTTTCTTTCTAAAAACTGATTTAAAAGTAATTTAATGTTAGAAATATCTTCTCAATAAATCTTTATATTCTGTGATGTTCAAAAGATAAACCCTGGGAAAAGACCGTATATCTGGCTGGATTTGGCAGTTATATGAATGTTTTAATTTCACAAATACAGTTAGGCTCTGATGGCCAAGTTCCTCAAGCCAAAGGGACCCAGAATATTTCCAGGACCATCAGGCTGAGATCATCTATAGTAGCACATGACTGGTGTGTACCTCTACTTCTATTCCTGTCCTTAGTAACCTGAATTTTCATGGGCAAAAAGTGGCATGTATCAGACTTTTTATGTACACATGGAAAGCTAGTATTTTCTAGTGATTTTTAGTTTGCTTTAGTTTAAGCAAACACACACATATGCACAAACACTGTTTCAAGCAGAAAGCTGACTATAAACATTTAAATCCTCCAAAATATCATATAATTCACTTACAGGAAGCACAGGAAAAGCAGTGAAATGAACTATATGAAAAGTATCCTGCTTTTCCTTATCTAAATCCAGCCTCCTATACACTCCCTTCATCTTCATGGAAGTAGCCTGCTCCTGGTCGCCTTTCAGAATCTCTGCTCTACTGTCCACTGCGTCAATGAGTTTCAGTGACATTATAGTTGAGTAATGTCCAGAAAGAAGATGACAAGCTGAGCCTGACTCATTCAGAGACCAAGGGAGCTATTTGATCTTTCTTTCTAATGCTGGTTCTGTACACTTAAAACAGGCTTGTAAACTGAAACAGGAGGATGCATAGAGATAGAGCAAAGGGCCCTCAAAGGGAAGCTTGAGCTGCAGTCAGCATGGTCAATGGCACAGAGAGAAAGGACTAGATAAGAGTCTGAGCTAGTTGAATCATTATGAGCATAGAGAGAGAAGTCAATACCAGCAAAAAAGGCACTATATTTAGTCCTCTGAAGAAAATCCCAACAAGTTTTATCAACCTGTTTAAAGTTTTCCTATACTACTTAACCTCAACATCTTTTTTTCCATGTCTTCTCATAGCTGGAAAAATGAAACATGCTTAATAGCTCCCGCACTATGAACATCATTTTGTTTTTACTTGTAGTATGCCTTCTGACAGTTCTTCCATCACTGGTTTATGCTTAAACCTTAACTTTCCTCCAGTGTCAACTTCAGATGCCTTTTTTCATCCACTAAGGAAACCTCACACTTCACTCTTAATTATATCTCTATGCTAACTTCTTGGAATACCCAGGGCATCTAGTGTCTTACTGAATTGCCTCATACCATGCAGTCATATTTGTACATATATTTTGCCTCACTCGATGGGTAGTCTTACCTGTCTAGTGCTATGCAGAGTCTAATATATATCTGTCAATTCCTGATTTCTAATATACTATCTCTGTGTTCATAGCGGAAAATGAAAATAAAATATTCTTGGTTAAAATGGGTGAGTTGGGGTTGAAGACACTATCAGTAAAGTGTCTGCCACACAAATATGAAGACCCGAGTACACAATTTTAATATGGGGTGTTGCTTTATGAGTTGAGTCTATAACCGCACTATTGTGGAATTAGAGAGAGTATAACTAGAGTTCATTGTTGGCCAGTGTAGCTGGCCAGTTTAGTGAGAAACCCTGCCTCAAAAAAATAAAGTGGCTAGGTTAGACAGATGGATCAGTAAAGAGTAGTAAAGAGCACTTGTTTTTGTATAGGGCCTGGGATTGGTTCCTAGAACTCCAATGGCTCCTAATCATCTATAACATCAGCCTCATGGTATTTAAACCTTCTTTTGGCCTTTGTTAGCACCAGGCATAAACATGGTGCACAGATATACATACAAGCAAAACAGTCGTACACATCAAATGAAAATAAATAAATCTAAATGAGTAAATAAGGTAGCAAGTGAGTACAACATCAATGTTGGTCCCTGACTACCATATACACTTATATGTGCGTTTGCATGCACACACACATACACACACATATACCCACATACATAATCACACATGTACAAATGCACAAAAATACTGCATCAAAATGAAAATGAAGAACAATATAGACAAAATCATGGGAACTCTGTTTTTTTTTTTTTTTTTTTTTTGTAAAACAAGGTGTTGCCGCAGGACATATATGCACAGGATACAAACATCAATAAATAGTAACGTCTACTCACTGCTGGTTGTATTAATCAGTTTCCCAGTCGGTTTTATGTCTGCTGCAAGACAGTATATGGGTTGTTGATCAGCTTGCTATGGCAAAATGTGTGGAAAAAGAAAAGAAAAAGAAAACACAGGTTACAATATCTCCTTCAAGAATATTTTCCCAAAGTCCTAGCAACTTCCAGTGGGCTCCATCTCTTTCAGGCCCTTCTGTTGAGCAGGAGAGCCAGTACACCCAGATTCTTCTATTCGGTGTGTTTAATAACATTATTATTTTTTTCATTCTTCACAGTAGTCCCATGAAGTAGATTTTTCTGTCTTTAATTCAACAGGGAACCTAAGTATTGAAACTAGCTGTCAAGGGTCATTATCTTGTTGATTTCTTATTTTTTTAATTAAGTATTTTCTTTATATACATGTCATACAATATTTCCTTTCCCAGGTTCCCCTCCAAAAAAAATAAAATAAAATAAAATACAAAACAAAAACAAAAACAATCCCCTGTTCCCTTCCCCCTCACCCTGCTCACCACTCTACCCTCTCTTGATTACTGGGCGTGGCATTCCCCTACACTGGGGCATAGAACCTTCACAGGACCAAGGGCCTCTCTTCCCATTAATGACCGACTTAGCCATCCTCTGCTATACATATGCTGCTGGAGCCATTAGTCCCACCATGTATACTATTTGGTTGGTGGTTTAGTCCCTGGGAGCTCTGAGGGCACTAGTTAGTTCATATTGTTGTTCATCCTAAGGGGCTGCAAACCCTTCAGCTCCTTGGGTCCTTTCTCTAGCTCCTTCATTGGGGACCTGTGCTCAGTCCAGTGGATGGCTGTGAGACTCTACTTCTGTATTAGTCAGGCACTGTCAGAGCCTCTCAGGAGACAGCTATATCAGGCTGCTGTCATCCAGCACTTGCTGGCATTCACAATAGTGTCTGGATTTGATGACTGAATATGGGAAGGATTCCCAGGTGGAACAGTCTCTGGATGGTCTTTCCTTCAGTCTCTGCTCCATAATTACTCTCTACAACTCCTTCCATGGGTATTTTGTTTCACCTTTTATGAAGGAATGAAGTATCCACATTTTGGTCTTCCTTCTTCTTGAATTTCTTGCGGTTTGTGGATTGTACGCTGTGTATTCCAATCTTCTGGGCTAATATCGACGTATCAGAGAATGCATACCATATGTGTTCTTTTGTGATTGGGTTACTTCACTCAGGATGATATTCTTCAGACTCATCTATTTCCCTAAGAATTTCATAAATTAATAGTTTTTAATAGGTGAGCAGTACTCAATTGTGTAGATGTAACACACTTTCTGTATCCATTCCTCTGTTGAGGGACATCTGGGTTGTTTCCAGTTTCTGCCTATTATAAATAAGGCTGCTATGAAGATAGTGGAGCATATGTCCTTATTACATGTTGGAGCATCTTCTGAGTATATGCCCAGGAGTGATATAGTTGGGTCCTCTGGTAGTACTATGTCCTATTTCTGGAGGAACTGCCAAACTGATTTCCAGAGTGGCTGTGCCAACTTGAAATCCCACCAGCAATGAAGAGTGTTTTTCTTTCTCCACAACCTCTCCAGCATCTGCTGTCAACTGAGTTTCTTATCTTAGCCATTCTGACTAGTATGAGGTGGAATCTCAGGGTTGTTTTGATTTGCATTTCCCTGATGACTAAGGATGTTGAACATTTCTTTAGGTGCTTCTCAGCCATTCGATATTCATTAGTTGAGAATTCTTTGTTTAGCCCTGTATCCCATTTTTTAATAGGGTCATTTGGTTCTCTAGAGTCTAACTTCTTGCGTTCTTTATATATATATGTATTGGATATTAGCCCTCTCTCAGATATAGGATTGATAAAGATTTTTTTTTTGTAATTTGTTGGTTGCTGTTTTGTAATATTGACAGGGATTTTTGCCTTACAGAAGCTTTGCAATTTTATGAGGTCCCATTGGTCGATTCTTGATCTCAGAGCATAAGCTATTGGTGTTCTATTCAGGAAAATTTCCCCTGTACCTATGTGCTCAAGGCTCTTCCCTACTTTCTTTTCTATTAGTTTCAGCATATCTGGTTTTATGTGGAAGTCCTTGATCCACTTGGACATGAGCTTTGTACAAGGAGATAGGAATGGATTGATTTGCATTATTCTACATGTTAACCACCAGTTGAGTCAGAACTATTTGATGAAAATGCTTTTTTCCACTCAATGGTTTTAGCTCCTTTGTCAAAGATTAAGTGACCATAGGTGTGTAGGTTCATTTCTGGGTCTTCAATTCTATTCCATTGATCTACCTGTCTGTCACTGTACCAATACCATGCAGTTTTTATCACAATTGCTCTATAGTACAGCTTAAGGTCAGGGATGGTGATTCCACCAGAGGTTCCTTTATTGTTGAGAATAGTTTTGACTATCCTGGGTTTTTTGTTACTCTAGATGAAATTGCTCTTTCTAAGTCTGTGAAGAATTGAATTGGAATTTTTATGGGGATTACATTGAATTTGTAGAATGCTTTTGGCAAGATGGCCATTTTTACTATATTAATCCTGCCAATCCATGAGCATAGGAGATCTTTCCATCTTCTGAGATCTTCTTCGATTTCCTTCTTCAGAGACTTGAAGTTCTTGTCAAACAGATCTTTTACTTGCTTAGTTAGAGTTACACTGAGGTATTTTATATTATTTGTAGCTATTGTGAAGGGTGTTGTTTCCCTAATTTCTTTCTCAGCCTGTTTATCCTTTGTGTAGAGAAAGGTCACTGATTTGCTTGAGTTAATTTTATATCCAGCTACTTTGCTGAAGTTGTTTATCAGGTTTAGGAGCCCTCTGGTGGAATTTTAGGGTCACTTAAGGATACTATCATATCATCAGCAAATAGTGATAATTTGACTTCTTCCTTTCCAATTAGTATCCCTTTGATCTCCTTTTATTGTCTAATTGCTCTGGCTATGACTTCAAGTAAAATATTGAATAGGTAGGGAGAGAGTGGGCAGCCTTGTCTAGTCTCCGATTTTAGTGGGATTGCTTCAAGTTTCTCTTCATTTAGATTGATGTTGGCTCCTGGTTTGCTGTATATTGTTTTTACTACGTTTAAGTATGGGCCTTGAATTCCTGATCATTCCAAGACTTTTATTATGAAGAGGTGTTGGATTTTTTCAAATGATTTCTAAGAATCTAATGAGATGATTGGGTTTTTTTTCCTTTCAGTTTGTTTATATAGTGAATTATGTTGATTGATTTCTGTATATTGAACTACCCCTGCATCCCTGGGATGAAGCCTGTTTGATCATGATAGATGATCATTTTGATGTGTTCTTGGATTCAGTTTGCAAGAATTTTATTGAGTATTTTTGCATTGATATTCATAAGGGAAATCGGTCTGAAGTTTTCTTTTTTTGTTAGGGTTTTGTGTGGTTTAGGTATAAGAGTGATTGTGGCTTCATAGAATGAACTGGGTAGAGTACCTTCTGTTTTTATTTTGTGGAATAGTTTGAGGAGTATTGGTATTAGGTCTTCTTTGAAGGTCTGATAAAACTCTGCACTAAACTCATCTGTTCCTGTGATTTTTTTGAATGGGAAACTATTAATGACTGTTTCTATTTCATTAGCATATGTGGGACTGTTAGATCATTTATATGATCTTGATTTAACTTTGGTACCTGGTATCTGCTAGAAAATTGTCCATTTCATCCAGGTTTTCCAGTTTTGTTGAGTATTGGCTTTTGTTGCAGGATCTCATGATGTTTTGGATTTCCTCAGTGTCTGACATTATGCCTCCCTTTTCCTTTCTGATCTTCTTAATTAGGATACTGTCTTTGTGTCCTCTAGTTAGTCTGGCTAAGGGTTTATCAATTTTGTTGATTTTCTCAAAGAACCAGCTCCTGGTATGATAGATTCTTTGTGTAGTTCTTTTTGTTTCTATTTGGTTGATCTCAGCACTGAGTTGAATTATTTCTTGCCTTCAACTTCTCTTGGGTGAATTTGCTTCTTTTTGTTCTAGACCTTTCAGATGTGCTGTCAAATTGCTGGTGTATGCTCTTTCCAGTTTCTTTATGGAGGCACTTAAAAAGCTATTAGTTTTCCTCTTAGGACTGCTTTCATTGTGTCCTGTAAGTTTGGGTATGTTGTGGCTTCATTTTCATTAAACTCTAGAAAGTCTTTATTTTCTTTGTTTATTTCTTCCTTGACCAAGTTATCATTGAGTAGAGTGTTGTTAAGCTTCCATGTGTATGTGGGCATTCTACTGTTTATGTTGTTATTGAGGAGCAGCCTTAGTCCATGGTGATATGATGCAAGGGATTATTTCAATCCTCTTGTATCTGTTGAGGCCTAATCTGTGACCAAGTATATGGTCAATTTTGGAGAAGGTACCATGAGGTCTTGAGAAGAAGGTATATCCTTTTGTTTTAGGATAAAATGTTCTATAGATATCTGTTAAATCCATTTGTTTCATAACTTCTGTTAGTCTCACTGTTTGTTTATTTTCTGTTTCCATGATCTGTCTATTTCAGAGAATGGGTGTTGAAATCTCCTGCTATTATTATGTGCTGTGCAATGTGTGATTTGAGCTTTAGTAAAGTTTCTTTTATGAATGTAGATGCCTTGCATTTGGCACATAGAGGTTCAGAATTCAGAGTTCATCTTGGTAGATCATACTTTCAATGAGTATGAAGTGTCCCTCCTTATTTTTTTCTTGATCACTTTAGGATGAAAGTTGATTTTATTTGATATTAGAATGGCTACTCCAGCTTTTTTCTTAGGACCATTGGCTTGGAAAATTGTTTTCCAGTCTTTTATTCTGAGGTAGTGTCTGTCTTTGTCACTCAGGTAGGTTTCCTGTATGCAACAAAATGTTGGGTTCTCTTTACATACCCAGTCTTATAGTCTATGTCTTTTTATTGGGGGAATTGAGTCCATTGATATTAATAGATATTAAGGAAATCTAATTGTTGTTTCTTTTTATTTTTGTTTTTAGAGTTGGAATTATGTTCATGTGGATATTTTCTTTTAGTTTTGTTGAAAGATTACTTTTTTGTTTTTTTTCTAGGCTGTAGTTCCCCTCCTTGTGCTGAAGTTTTTTATTTATTACCCTTCGAAGGGCTGAATTTGTGAAAATATGTTGTATAAATTTGGTTTTGTCGTGGGATACTTTAATTTCTCCATCTATGGTAATTGAGAGTTTTGCTGGGTATAGTACCCTGGGTTGGCATTTGTGTTCTCTTAGGGTCTGTATGACATCAACCCAGGATCTTCTGGCTTTCATAGTCTCTGGTGAGAAGTCTGGTGTAATTCTTATAGGCCTGCCTTTATATGTTACTTGACCTTTTTCCCTCACTGCTTTTAATATTCTTTCTTTGTTTTGTGCATTTGGTGTTTTGACTATTATGTGGTGGGAGGAATTTCTTTTCTGGTCCAGTCTATTTGGAGTTCTATAGGCTTCTTGTATGTTCATAGGCATCTCACTCTTTAGGTTAGGGAAGTTTTCTTCTATAACTTTGTTTTAAGATATTTACTGGCCCTTTTAGTTGGAAGTCTTCACTCTCTTCTATACCTATTATCCTTAGGTTTGGTCTTCTCATTGTGTCCTGGATTTCCTGGATGTTTTGAGTTAGGAACTTTTTGCATTTTGTGTTTTATTGACTGTTGTGTCAATGTTTTCTATGATATCTTCTGCAACTGAGATTCTCTCTTCTATCTCTTGTATTCTGTTGGTGATGCTTGCATCTACGGTTCCTGACTTCTTTCCTAGGATTTCTATTCTCCAGAGTTGTCTCTTTTTGTGATTTCTTAACTGTTTCTACTTCCATTTTTAGGTCCTGGATAGTTTTGTTCAATTCCTTTACCTGTTTGGTCATGCTTTCCTTTAATTCGTTAAGGGATTTTTATTTTTCCTCTCTAAGGGCTTGAACCTGTATACCTGTGTTCTCCTGTATTTCTTTAAAAAAGTTATTCATGCCCTTCTTAAATTCCTCTATCACCATCATGAGATATGATTTTAGATCCAAATCTTGCTTTTCTGGTATTTTGGGATATCCAGGACTTTCTGTGGTGGTAGTACTAGGACTTGCTGTGGTGGTAGTAGTCTTGGTTTCTGTTGGTAAGATTCTTGCATTTACCTTTCACCATTTGTTCATCTCTGGTGTTAGATGTTCTTGCTGTCTCTGGATGGAGCTTGTTCCTCCTGTGCATCTGTAAGCCTGTGTCAGCACTTCTGGGAGATTAACTCTCCTCTGGTAAAACCAGTGTGCAGAGGGCTGTGGATCAGTCATCCTTTCTGAGTCCTGGGGTCAGAGCAAACCCTGGAGACAGGCTCTCTACTTGCAGGAATGGTACAGAGAGGGCTGTGGATCTGCTGTTCCTCCTAGGTGTAGATGGTAGTAGAAAGGATCCTGTCCCTGCTGCCCTGCTACTTCTGAGGCCTGTGCCTCCCAGCTGGTCTCGTCTTAGAAAGTCCTCTTGTTGATTTCTAAATACATGGGTTTTTTTTCCTGCTATATTCTGCTAAGAGTTAATGTTTCTTCATATTGGTTGCAAGTTTTCCTGTACTGCTCATTATCAATAATCTCTGACAGAAGATAGTATGCTGAAGTCAGACTAGAGTCAGAAACTCTAATGTGCTATTGCACGACACGGTGGCTGAGGGTGAAAACAGAGCATTTTATAGAGCCAGAGAAAGGATTCTAAAGAGTTTACCTATAAAAAATATAAACTACTTGAGGAGATAAATGTTTGCCCTCTTTTAAACATTACATGGTACACATGCATTTAATAATTACAGGGTACCTGGTAAATGTATACAATTTTGAATCAACCTGAAGACAAACTGATTTAAAACTAAAAAGTAAATAAAAAAATAGAACACTGAAGAGTAAATATTATAAGCAGAGTTATTCTCATTACAATGTTATACTTTAACTTGTTTTCAATTTCTGTTTCTTCAGGCGGTGGTGGCACATGTCTTTAATCCCAGCACTTGGGAGGCAGAGGCAGGCAGATTTCTGAGTTTGAGGCCAGCCTGGTCTACAGAGTGATTTCCAGGACAGCCAGGGTTATACAGAGAAACCCTGTCTCAAAAAACCAAAAAAAAAAAAAAAAAAAAAATCTGTTTCAATTTGAAATATCAGCTATAGCTTGTCTTTGTCAATATGAATACCTAATTGAGACATACAGTCATTATATAACAAAACATTACACTTTTTTAGTGATAAACAGCAATACATATTAATAAAACAGCAGGATAACATATTCAAGGCCAAACCTTTGCTATAAATGCACACACACACACACACACACACACACACACACACACACATGTATATGTGAATATATGCATACACACATGCACATACAAAAAATCAGTGACTTTTAAAAATATCTATTTTATATGTGAAACAAAATATCTCTATTTTACACTTTTGTTTCTTTAATTTTATAATATCAAAATCATTTTACGTTTTCATTTTAAAAACACAATCAAATAAGAGTGATGTTGATTTAAAAGCTACTTGCTTAGTAAAAACTTCTAGGGTCTAGTTCTGTAATTTGTTAGGTACATGGCTTTAAACACCTATCCTAGATAATGAAGGTCTGAGAAAAGTGCTTTTGAACTTCGTATGATGGCTCTCCTTAGTGTCCCAGCCTGTCTGGAGCATCAGTATTGTAGCCATTTCATACAAAGGCACACTAAAACTGTTTGATACCCCAAAACTGGGATACTTTGGTTTTGAGTGATTTGGATTTATTTCTGCCAATTAACTCTGTTGATGTAATTAGTTATAATAAGGAAACATTTTTACATGTGCACACACATACACTCACAGGCATGCACACACACAAACACATACACATGCATACACAAAACAACAACAACAACAAAATAAAATGAGGAACATAGAATGGAAAAGTATTTTACAGCTTTATCATGTATTGGATTAAGAACAATGTTGAAGATTTCAGAAAGTAAGGAGGATGTGATCATATATGGATTGTCAATGTGATTCATTTTTTCTCAATTATTTATTATCTGAAATACTCAGTTGTTTATCAGCCTGTATGGAGTTCATAATATACTGAAACACATTAAATTTAGCTTTTCATTGCCTCCAGGACAATTAAAAAGAAAAAGAAAACAAAATGTGAAATTCCTTGAATTTTCATTGAATTGCATTGGATTCCAACATGAGCTTTTCTAAGTAAGGTTAAAAGTATAAAATATATTCATATTCATGTTAGGATAACTGCCAAATAATGAAAATGACTGATAAATGTAATTTATACCAGAGAATCAGCCTGTAGCTCACAGACAAATGCCCTTGAGAGAAGTCTGCTAACGGGCAACTCCAGGGTATGTAAAGTCTCTACTGAGACTAACATCTGTAATTGTTCTCAACTGAGAACTGCCAACCCTGCTGTGTAGCCATGGTGAGATGTAGATTCTGTTAATGATGTCCTCTCGGGCAGATATAAAACTTTACTTCAACCCACTTTAGAAAATCATTTTTAATATAGTTTCACAAGTAATGACCCCTTCAGTGTCTAGAAAAAGACAAAGTGGAAATATATGGACTTCAATAGACCACTGTGTTTTATTTCTCCCTCTGGGAAAGAAAACTGCAGCAATATGATAGTAATCTCTGGGAAGGACATGCATTCCTTAACACTTTCATATTTTTATTACAGCTGTTTCATTCCCTCAAAAGACTGAAGGCTGTCCTGTTGGTTTCAAGCAGGCCTCAGCTGCCAGAAGAAAGAATGATGTGGTTTGAACGTATGTAACATTGCATTTGCAATAATGCTTAAGCCATTTATCTTTAAGGTCATTTCCTGCCATATTAAAAACATCCTAAATCAATTCATATAATCTAGCTATATATTAATAGCAAAATCCAGAAATAGCCCAACTAATTTAAACTTAAAATAATACAGTTTAACAGATATTGTTACAATCATCCAACATGTGTATTTATTTTCTGCTTCATAGATATTTATATCTAGAAGTTGGTCCATTTCTTAAGGACTTGAATCTGAACCAACATTAGAATTTTGTTTTAATGAAGAGAATTTCAGTTATTTTGGAACACAAAGTTCAAGAAACTTTTCCACTTACCCTCTCTTCAGAAACTCAGCAATGCTATCACAAGTCTGACCCCAGTTTATTCTATATAAAATGATGAGAAATAATTGAATTGGTTATCCCCACAACTTCAGGTTAAATCTAAACAGCTGCAGAAGCTTAACTATAGATATCTAGGGAAATAGTTGGAATGAAAATTACTCAACTAAACTCAGTCTAAACTACTACAAATGAATGATGAGCTAAGTAAGTGTTTATAGTTTTAAGTCATTGAGTGTTAAATACTTTATTATGCAACAAGAAACTAAGAGATTAACTCTAAATGAGTTTTGTGTCTCAGACAAAGTCAAGTTATTTACTTTTCCCACATGCCTAATGTAATCTGCAGTGCAGAGTAGGCACTCAATAATGAATTATTTCTGACTTGAATGTTTTATAGCAATAGGAATGAACAGTTGCCATTTGGCAATTAAGCAACATCTACAGGATTGCCATAAATAATCAGTTCATATCCATGATATCAAATAGTCTGAACATTTCATAAGAATACTGACATATAAGGAAAAATAGCTGTTAAGATGATTATAATCTTAGATTTGATTGTATGTTCTCCAATGAATGCAACTGTGGCTGGGTTGATCATAGTATTAAAGTTAGGTTCTATGTTTTTCTTTCATTTGTGGAACTAACTTCAAAATGGTTTCCTCCATCTTACATTTCCTATTAGGATCCATTAACATTCTTGCATTTGTCAATGGACTTATAAATACCACAGCATTCTTCCTTAAAAGAGTGGTTATAAGATGATAGAAGCTGAATCACCATAGAATGCCCTAAAAACACAAAATCTCAGTGTTTTTCTTTTCTAAATTAGATTTTGAAATTTAGTAGGGTTCCCAAGTCACTTACCAATGTGTCACCTTGAAGCAAACTGAACAGTCCCCAGCCCAGAGTGATTGCTGATAGAAGGAAAGGGTAGAAATTGTACTTGTTCTCAGTATTTTTTTTCATTGTGCATGAGCACTAAAATGTCAAGAATACAAACATATTCTGAGATATTATTTCAACTATGTTCAAACAGTTATTAATGGTTTCACATAGCTATACATAGAGATCAGAAATTCTGTCTCATCCAGAAGACTCTATGGGGATATTATAATTTGGGGATGATAAAGAATGGTTATAATGCCAATGATTCCCAGAGGGTACTAATATCTCTGCACAGATTGGGCTGACCTGAAATTGGGCAGCCTGTAAAGGAATGAGGTAATTCCTTCAGATGGACAGACCCTAACCTCCAGTCACTATCTAATTTTGTTGGCAATTTCTGGGTGGAACAGAGGTAGACATCATGGGCCTTTGTGATTATATGATTAGCCAAGGTTCATTCCATCAACAGATAATTACAATGGAACTTGAAGATCTCCAAATATATGTTTACTTCCTACTTTTATAAAACAGTGAATTTTTAAATGAGGCAAAATGACATTTTGTGAACTTGTGGTTCAATGAAAGTACTCCTTCTGAAATATACCTCTCCCAAGATAAATAAAACAAATAATAGCTCATGTTGGAGGTAGGGGTAAGTGGGACACTCATCCATTGCTCATGAGAATGTAAACTTGTACAACTACTATGGAAATCAGTGTGGTGTAGTTCATTAGGAAGATGGGAATAGATCTATATCAAGATCTAGCTATACCACTCCTGGGCATGTACCCAAATAATTCCATATCTTACTACAAAGACAGTTGTTCAATCATGTACATTGCTGCTCTATTTATAATAGCTGGGAGTAGCGTGGATGCTTGTCAATAAGTTAATGGATAAAAAATGTGGCACATTTGTAAAAACATAGTTTTACTTAGCTTTGAAAACAAACAACAACAAAAAAGGAAATAAACAAACAAAATCTTAAATCATGAAATTCATAGGAGCTAAAAATCAGTCTGAATGAGGTAACCCAGACCCAAAAAGACAGATATGGTATACATTCGCTTATATGTGGATGTTAGTTGTTAAGTCTTTGATAAGCAGGTTACAAACCATAAAACTATAAAAGTTAGGAGTAGAGTAGAGAACTAGAGGGGTAGGGACTAAAACAGGAAGATCAAATGCAGATGGGAAAGGCAGAAATATGGATGGGACAGCTGAAACTAAGGGCCATATGAGGAGTCTATGGCAACCTACTATAGTAGAAATTTCTTAAAATACATAGATATATGAAAGAAATCCAAATAATCACCAAATAATGTGGGAAGCAAAGCCATGACTAGATATCTCTCATAAGTTAATTAAAGTTTCAGTGCTAGGAATGGGTTCAGGAAGTGCTTAGCCAAAATAACACCAAACAACCTGAGCTATTTCCCAAGCTGTGGGTGGCTCTCCACAAACTGACAAGTCCATATTCCTGGAGACAACACCTACTAACTCATTGAACACAGATAAATCAAGCTGGCACCTACTAAGAGCCTGAACTGCTACTGGTTCTGTAAACTAGAGGAGATAGTTAGATATTAACCCAAACTATGATCTTTGATGGTGATATACCTGCAAGAATCTCTAGTACCATACTAACACACATTCGTGGAACCAACCAACCACTATTTGATTGGATTTAAGGCCCACTCCATGAGATGGATCCCATACCCAATATTGCTCAAGTGAACAAAAATCTCAGACTAAATAGCCCAGGAACCTAAAGGAAAATCAAATTACATTGTTCTGCCAAAGGAACATAGCAATACAATGACTTATAATGACATTCTGCTATACTCACTGCTGAGGTTTTTCTCAGCCACCATTAGAGAAACTTCATCATGCAGCAGAAGCAGAAGGGAACAAATACAGAGACCTACATCAAGTTGATATGCAGAAAGTGAGACACCCAGCATTAAATGGAATGTCTTCACCAATACCCCCCACCCCAGAGCTCAAGAAACTTTGAGAAAGAGGAGACAAATATGTAAGATCGAGGGGGCATAAAAGACACCAAGGAAACAAGGACCTTCAAACACTGCAAGACTGTCACACATATGAGCTCACAGAGATTATGGCAGAGTGAACAGATCTGTATGGTTCTAATCCAGATGGTGCCCAGCACTGTGAGAGAAAGTGGGGATGCATCCTCATCCCTAATCTAGAATGCATCGCCAATTACTAAACTTCTCACAAAGTAAAAACAACAGTTTTGTCCAAAAGTCTCACTAGGGACACAGATCATGCTTAAGTTCCAGAGCCATGCCTAGCATCAGGTGGCCAAAACAAAATGAACGAAATGGTACCTTTTAGATTTTCATTGCCCTAGATTTATTTTGTTATTTTTTTTTACCCGGGTTTATGTCTTTTTGGAATTTCTGTCTATGTGAAGGCATATGCCTGCATAAATATATGTTGTCCTTTTTATTTTTATTTATTTAGTTATTTTTTATTTGCTTTGTCCTATTCAGATTTATTTGTTTTTATTTCATAATAACTTACTTCTCTTCTTTTCATTCTTTTTTTAGGTGCCTATTTGGTTTTTAGTGAAAGAGAGTAAGAAATGGTTTAGATTTGGTTGGGTGGGGAGATAGGGATGGTCTGGTAGTAGAAGAAAGGGAACCGAACAAACTTCTTTGGGTTATTTGGGTTTGGGGTTGTGGGATGCTGGTCGTGAGGAAATAAAGCTGTGGGAGAGATCCAAGTCCCACCAGAGCTCTGGGAGACTGCCACAGGACCCCACATAACAGCCATGGGATGGACATCCAGCCTCACAGGTGGTAGAACCCTGCTCAGTGGGGAAGGTGCAGTCTCAACTTCGACTCTTGGGTACCACTGACCACTGGGTACCTAGGAAGAGCCAGTTTTGGGGTCCCTGGGCTGCATGGAGGCCTGGGACAACAGGTTTTCTTTCTTGGACATCCTAGACCTCTCTATGTTGAGGAAGAGCTGAGAACAGACCCTTGGGCAGACTCTAGCCCAGGGGCCGAAAGAAGGAGGGCGGGGGGAAGCTCTGGCCATTTACCATGGGGACAGGAGAGTCTGGCTAACTCAGGTGGCTGGCTCCACTGGCTGCTTGGTTTGGCTGGAGGCCATCCCTGGAGTACAGGGAGGCCTCCTGATAGGAGGTAGATGCATGTTAGAGGGAATGTACTCCATTGCTCCAACACAGTGGATCCTGATGAGCAGAGACAATCCATGGTTTTAAGGCATTTATTGTTGAAAGGCAGAGAGAGAGAAAAGAGTAAAGAAGCAGAGGGCAGCGATGGCCGCATGGAGGGGCTGGGGGTCAAGCAGTCCCTTTCATAGTGTGCTAGGTTACCTTGCTATTGCCAGGTAATTGTGGGGTGGGCATGCCTGGCTGTAGTCAGGTAACTATGATGGTGGAGTCCAGCCAGCATACTAGGAGCTTGGGGCATTTCCTACGTGACTGATAGCCACAGATTTACAGAGTTGAGGGCTCATGGTATCAGGTGCTTAATGTCTGGGAGCATAGCTTATGGTTCTGTCCCTTGTAGAATTTTCTACTGGGTCTCTGGAGTAAGCCTTGCTCAACCAGAACACAGACTGCCTTTCATGGTCTAACAGTTGGTGTCTAACTTTGATTTCTTTATAAATCTGATTATTCTTCTGCCAGATGTAGGGTTAGTGAAGATTTTTTCAAATCTGTAGGCTACTGTTTTGTCTTATTGATAGTGTCTTTGCCTTACAGAAGCTTTGCAGGTTCATATGGTCCCATTTATCAATTGTTGATCTTAGAGCCTGAACCACTAGTGTTCTGAACCACTGGTGTTTCTGTTCAGAGAGTTGTTTCCTGTATCAATGAGTTCAAGGGTATTAAAAAATAGGGCACAGGAGCTAAACAGAGAGTTCTCAAAAGAGGGATGCTGAATGTACTCAACAAAATGTTGAAATCCTTAGTCATCAGGAAAGTGCAAATCAAAACAACTCTGAGAGACCATTCAATGTTACACCAGTCAAAATGACTAAAATCAAAAACTCAAATGGTAGCACATGCTGGAGAGCACGTGGAACAAGGGCAACTCCTACATTGCTGGTGCTCATACAACCACTTTGGAAATAAATTTGGTAGTTTCTCAGAAAACTGGGAATTTATCTACCTCAAGACCCAGCTACATCACTCCTGGGCATATACCCAAAAGATTCTCCACCATCTCACAAAGACACTTGCTCAACTATGTTTATAGCAGCTTTATTTGTAATAGCCTGAAACAGCTTTTATTTGGATACAGCCTAGATGTTCCTCAACTAAAGAACGAATAAAGATAATGTGGTACATCTACACAATGGAATACTATTCAACCATGAACAATAAAGACATCACGAATTTTCCAGGCAAATGAATGGATCTTGTGAATATCATCCCAAGTGAGGTAACCCAGTCCCAAATGGACATGCAAGTATGTATTAGTCTTTTATGTATTTTATGACTTATATTAGTCATAAAATATAGGATGTCCATGCTATATTATATAGATCCAAGGTGGATGGACAAGAATGAGGGCACAAGCAAGGATGCTTGAGTCTTCCTTGGAAGGGGAAATGGAATCATTGTGAAAGTCAGATGGACAGAGGGAGTCAGGTGGGAAAGAGGATGGGGAGGGGAGTGGGTAATTCAGGGTCAGGTGTAGGGAGGGGCAGGTGGGATGGCCTGATGGCTGTGAGAATGAATGGAAATCTGCAACTGACTAGGGAGGGGAAGTAGGAGACATATCTAGAAAGAGATGGAGATCTGGGATTGGGGGGAGGTGTGCCCAAGAGTCAATGGGGTGTACATAGCTGTGACTCACAGCATTGAAGATATGGAGACTAGGGAGGCTGCCTCCTCTGGTCAGGCAGGAACCGTGGGAGAGATATAGGAACACCAACCCACCTATGACACTTTCAACCCAAAACTTATCTTGTCTACAAGAAATGCAGCAACAGGGAATGGAGAAAAGAGTGAGGGAATGGCCAACCAATAACTGGCCCAACTTGAGACCCATCCCAGAGCATTATGCTTTGCATACAGGAGTAGAACATGGCTGTCCTCTGAGAGGCTCTGCCCACCAACTAACTCAGACAGACCCAGACACTCACAGCTAAACCGTGAATGGAGCTTGGAGATTCTTATGGAAGAATAGTAGGAAGGATTGCAAGCCCTAATGGGATAGCAACTCCACAGGAAAACAAACAAGAGAATCAACAAACGAGGATTCTTGGGCCCAACCACCAACTTAATAAAGAACATAAACAGGCTGGATCTAGGCCTCCCCATACATATGTAGCAGATATGCAGCTTGTCTTGATGTGAATCCTGAACCATTGGAGTGAGGCTATCCAAAGGACTATTATGTGTGTGTGAGTTATATTCTTTTAGCTGGACTGCCATGTCTGGCCTCAGTGGGATAGGAAATGTCTAACCTTGCAGTGACTTGAAGTATCAGGATCAGGGATAGCCAGCGTGCTCCACACATGCTCAGAGGAGAAGGGGAGGAAGGGATGTGGGAAGGATTCTGGGAGGGGGTGACTGTGAGGGGTAAAGTAGGCAGGATGCAAAGTGAATAAGTAAAAAATAAATTTAAAAAATCAAATAGAATAGAACTCCCTCTCATTAGTAAAAAATAGGTATCTAAACAAGAAAAAGCAAAACTAAGATAAGATAAAAACAAGCAAATTTGAATAGAACAAACCAAACAAAGAGAAACAAAGAGCCCAAGAACAGCTTCACTTTAACATCAGATTTCCTTTGCCTTTCCTTCTGCAGGGATACTATTTAATGAGAGCATCTCATGTCCAGACCAGGGATTATTATAGACCATGAAGATGAAAATGTCTCACATGCTGAAGTAGAACAGAGGCCAATGAAAATAAAACACAAACTGCAGAGTCACTGTGTTCCCTGCACGTAAAATAAAACTTGAACCATGACCTACTCAGCTTTAAATAACAATATGAGGAACCTTCTCAGTTAGTTGCAAGACTCAACATCAGTTTTGGCAACCCAATTACTCTACACAATAAAGTCTAACAAGGAATACAATACCAGGTATGGCAACCTCTCAAGGCAACTCTGGCATTGCACGAGCTCTGGATTTTAGAGAGTCCTACCAGTTAGCCTGCGGGTTTTTAGAAATCATTTCTTAGATTTGCAATTTGGGGAAATGGAACTAATGTGCCCTGTGGACATTATCTTCGCAAGTTTCCTTAGGAGTTAGGTGAGTCCCAAGGGCATCCTTTGAGTTTTCCATGTGGGGCCATAGGATTGATTACATCTATTTTCAGCTCTGATTCTAGATATGGCAGGAAGAAAAATTTCTACTTTTTGTTTCTAATTATTCTGGCATTAAAACTGAAGAACTAAACTTCCTACTTTCCTTTGCTGTCTTCCTTTCTTCATAACACTTAACCATCTATATCACAACATAAAATTCTATCTATCCATCTATCTATCTATCTATCTATCTATCTATCTATCTATCTATCTTTTCTCCCTCCCTGTTGCTCCCTCCTTACTCCCTCTCTCCTCACCGTTATTCTCTCCCTACCCACATCCCTCACTAAGAATTCAGTGAACTTTGTCCTAACTTCACAACACACAAAATCCAAATTTCAGGACTAATGACATACAATGCATTTTATCTATTCCTATGGCCTACATACAGTAAAATGTCTTACTGCACTGCTGATTGAACAGTGACCATACACATGAAGGGAGACTCTGAATTTGTAAGTATAAATCTTGACCACATCTGTCCTTTACAGCAAGTGTTTAATGTTCTCTTGAACAAAACATTTGTATATTCTGCTAAGATTTCTGTTTGTACTTTCTTTGTTCTTTATTTTTCTATATTTAACTAGAATTTTCTGACTAATTTGGTCTCCTGTTTCTTTTTAGAAATATTCAATTTTTCTCACATGGATCAATAGAAAAAATATAAAAACATAATTTTTATATCATGGTGTATATTTAACTGTATCAAAAAGTATCTATAGCACTATAAGTTGAAAATGAACATTAGGGAAATTGCAACAGCTACACATAAGGGTTAAAGAAAAAATGCAACAGACTGACCTAAGTGAAATCATTGTGGTAAAAATTCAACTTAAAAAAGGTTCATTTTTAAGTGGATATTAGCCAACAAAAAGTACAGAGTACCCAAGATACAGTCCACAGAACTCAAAAAAGTCAACAATTTGAAATGCCCAAGTAAGGACGCCTCAGACCCACTTGGGAAAGAGAAGAAAGCAATCACAAATGGGGAGGTATGGAGGGACCTGGGAGGGAAAGTAGTGGGGGAGAGGTGGGGAGAGGGGAGCCTGATCTGGTATTGGATGAGGGGAAAGGACTGAAGCCCTGAGAGCCAGCAGAAAGAATGGAAACAGGCAACCTTAGGAGATAGGAGGTTGGGGGAACCCTCCAGAATGTAGAGACCTGGGATGTGAGAGACTCTCAGGAGTCAAAGGGAGGGACCTTAGACGAAATGCCTGACAGTAGGGAGAGAGAACTTATAGAGCTCACTTCCATCAGGAAGACAGGAGATCAAGTGAGGGATAAGGTTGCAAACCCACAGCCACAACTCTGACCCATAATTGTTCCTGTCTGAAAGAATTACAGGGATGGAAATGGAGAGGAGCCTGAGGAAAAGAAGAACCAGTGACAGGCCCAAAGAGGGATCCAACTCAAGGGGAGGTTCTAAGGCCTGACACTCTTAGTAAGCCTATGGAATACTCACAAAAAGGGACCTAGCATGACCGAACTCCAGGATACCCAACAAGCAACTGAAAGAGTCAGATGAAGATATTTGCAGCCAACCAATGGACAGAAGCAGCTGACCCCTGTTATTGAATTAGGGAAGGCTGAAAGAAGCTGAGGAGAAGGGAGATCCTGTAGGAGGACCAGCAGTGTCAATTAATCTGCCCCACTAAGATCTCTCAAACACTGGACCACCAAACAGGCAGCATACACAAGCTGATATGAAGCCCCCAACACACATACAGTAGAGGACTGCTGGGTCTGTGTTCATTCAGAGATGATGCACCTAACCCTCTAGAGATTGGAGGCCCCAGGGGGTTTAGAAGTCAGGTAGGATGAGGTGGGGGCATCCATGAGGAGACATGGGGTGGTGAGGAGGTATGGGTTGTGGAACAGTCAGAGGGTGGACAGGGTGGGTGGAATAAAATATGGAGTGTAAAAAATAATTAATTGATTAATAATATATATTTAAAAATGTTCATTTTGTGATTATAATTTGTGATTGTAATAATAACCAAAGTAAAACTCAGCTTAAAGTAATATATTATTTCTAATTCTGTGATTATGATAAAATGTTCTACTTTGTAATCTTAAAATGTTCTAATTGGAGAGTTTTATAGAAAGATTTCCACTGAGAAGAATTATGATAAAGGTTGAGATTTTGCAAACAATGGATTTTTTCAAAACAGCAAAGGATTTTGTTCAATCTTAATGGGACTTGCTTACTCACTAGATTACTTTTGTGATCTAAGCACAAAAGATGATATATGTAATTTATTTTATCTTTTAACCGTTGCTATAATTCTGTATATATGTAAAGAGCATAGGAATGTAAATTATGCTTACTAACTTCCAACATGTTTCATAATAATCAAAGTCTTACATTTATTTCCCATTGATCTTCCTTTAAATTAAATGCATCAGAATCAATGTGACTTTTATTCTACTTAAATGGGCCATGTGTCTCTTACTGCATTATCTTTATCTTATTTAGTCTACTGAATTTACAAAAAAGGCAATGGAAATTACAGACATTTTCTCTCCAAAGAAATATTTTATAATTAATGTAAAATGGTATAGAGCACAGGACAAACTTAGAATGCAAGCTCATAGTTGGATCTTTTTTTCATGCTAATTACGCTGTTCTGGGAGAGGTTGTCTGGAATGAGGAATACTCAGGTGGCTTCTTGTGAACCAATCCCCTAATGAATAAAGGAGCCAATCACTGGGTGAGTAGGCAGGACTTCTGGGTTGGACATAGGAAGAGGGGAAGCAGGTGAGAGTTAGGTCCTTTTGGAACTGGGGCAGCATATGGGTAAGATGCAGCTATTAGAGTCTCTTGGTATCATAACAGGTCTATAAGGATTCACCACTGGAAGAATCAGATTTTAATAAGTTTTACAAGATTAGGTTTTAGCTGTTGTACCCAGAGATTGAGTTATCATTGTTTCTGAACTAAGTTTGTGTTGCATTTTCTTTTACGCAGTGGCTTGTCTTGGTTCAAGAGAGAAAATTACAGTGGCAAGGCATGGGTTTGCCAGATGTGCACCACAAAAGCCTCGGGGGATTTGAAGCAGGGTGTTGGCATGGTAATGACCCAGCAGTGGGAGCTTAGTGAGCTGGGTGGAGAGATTGTGGAGGGGAATTTGAAGCATGGGTCAGGCATGGTAAAGACCTGCCAGTGGGAAATTAGTGAGCTGGTTAGAGATATTTCAGGAGTTCTGGGCCAGAGTGTCTCCACAAAACAAAACAGGCCACTGGGGCAGAGAGTTGTTGTATGCATGTACAGGAATGTGCTGGTTTGTTTCTTAATATTTCCCTCAACAATCAATCATTTAAGAATTTTTTATTGGATATTTTCTTTATTTACATTCCAAATGTTATCCCCTTTCCCAGTTTTCTACTCCCCCAAACCCCCATCACATCCCCCCTCCCCCTTCTTCATGAGGGTGTTCCTCCATCCACCTGCCCACTCCCACCTCCCCACCCTAGATTCCCATGCACTGGGGTATCTATCTAGCCTTTGTAGAACCAACGGTCCCTCCTCCCACTGATGCCTGACAAGGCCATCCTTTGTTACATGTGCAGCTGGAGCTATGTGTATTCCTTGGTTGATGGCTTGATCTATTAAAATTGTTAATTATATGTATGTTTGTGTGTCTATGTGTTTGTATGTGCATTTGAATGCAGTACCTATTATGGCCAGAAGAAGGTGAAGGTTTCTCTGGAAATGGAGTTGCAGACACATATGACCTACTAGAAGTCAGTTCTATGAACCAAACATAGGTCCTTTGAAAGAAAATAATGATGACCATAACCACAGGACAATCTCTCCATCCCTTAACATCACTCATTTAATACTGATACATTAAAAAAATGATTACATTTTATTTAAGTAACTACTTACCAAAAGAGCTTCACTTTATTATTCTATATAATTCTAGGTAATATTTTATTTGCTAAGACCCCAAATTAACCTTTTCATTTTTCTTGTAAATCAGATAAAATAGAATTTTAATAGTATATTAATGACTTAAAATCAATATCTTTCTTTCAGATGGCATTTTGTAATCATTTGCAATGCTTTTAAGTAAATACTTATCTGTAAATCATTTGATTACTTTTTAGCCAGGCGGTGGTGGTGCATGCCTTTAATCCCAGCACTTGGGCGGCAGAGGCAGGTGGATTTCTGAGTTCGAGGCCAGCCTGATCTACAGAGTGAGTGCCAGGACAGCCAGGGATACACAGAAAAACCCTTTCTCGAAAATACTAAATAAATAAATAAATAAATAAATAAATAAATAAATAAAAACACTAATATGAGTTGTACTTGATCTTGTCAAATAGGAAAACTGTTTTAGCATAATATTCTTTAGAAACATCTTCCAAATGTACACAAGTATTTTCTTGTTCCTGTGAGTTCTTTAGTTTTTACTTAGCTTTCTAAAGTAAGAATAGCGTTTTATAGACTTGCTTTTAATTTCAAGGAATCAACCACTTTTACAAGGCCAGTAACTCAAATGAATGGGCCAAGGCTTATTTCAGTACTTCTAACCTTCTTTGGTCATGTAAACAATAGAAACATTCAAGAAATTTCCAGGCTAAAACAGCATACCAAGTGAGACAGAAATAAAAAAAAGTGTTCTCTTTGGCACACCTCCCCTTCTAAATTTGATTAATGACAGACATGATGTGTTCATTTTACTGCTGTGTAAAACATAAAGTAGATTGCATCAGCAGAAGCCTAATGGCAAGAAATAACAAAGCTGTGGTTTTGAAGATGTTTATTGTCAAAAATATTTGAATTATAAATAGAGTTGTGATAGAAACAACCCGAAGGGCATTCCTTTCTCAGGATAAAATGTGGAACTCGTATTGTATTTATTTTTGTTTTCATCAATTTTTATTTTTTTGAGTTATGTGCTATGTATTTTCATCACATTCACCCTGTCACCAAACTCCCCCATCAAACCTCCTCTCTAACTACTCAATGTTGTGTCCTCTTTGTTTTTGTTTGTTTGTTTGTTTGTTTTGTTTTTTGAACACATCAAGTATAGTTTGTGCTGAAATATACTCTTAGATATGTAGCTTTTCAGCAAAGCATGGTCAATCCTCCTGTGGCCACATTTTAAGAATGCTGAGTCTCTCTCGCAGTAGTTATGGGTTGGCAATAGCTGCTTGGCTAGGGGTGGAACTTCACAACCATTTCCATTCTCCATGCTGGGACTTTGTCTAACATGAGCTTGCACAGATATTGTCCTTGTTGTCACAATTGCTATAAGCTCTTGGGTTCAAATCACTCTACTGAGTCTGGAGAGCAATATTCCCTTGTAGTCATCCACCATCGCTGGCTCTTACAATATTTCAGAACACTTGTCTGCAATGGTCTCTGAGCCTAGGAGGGAAGGGAGAGGATATGGATATATGAATTAGGATGAGAATTTCATAGCCTGTCATCCACTTTTCCATGACTAACTGTGATTCCATGTGTTCATCATCTATTGCAAAATAAGCTTTTCTGGTGAAGGATTGAGAGACTCATTAATGTATATGCATAATGATAAGAGAGTAGGAGTCAGTTTGATACTATGTACATTTAGCAGCATATTAGTAGTAAGTTCTCCTTTAGGGCTTATGATCTGTCTATACACAGGTTCCTGGACCCAGTTATGGTGACAACAATGACTTTCAAGTTATGGAGCATGCCTTATATTCAGTAAGAAAAAAGTCAATTGTTCCTATGAAGTGAGCATTTCAGAGAAAGTGCACATAAAATCTAAAGGTTCTGTCCTGTTAGCTATTGCCTGCAGAAACAGATCCATGTACCACCTTAGTACTATGTCATGGCTCCCAAGAAAGGAATTATTTTAATTTTATCTTTGAAAGGTATTTAAAATAAAATTAGATAACTGAATGTGGCACTGTATTAGTTATTTTTATGTTGGTGTGATAAATTACGATCACCAAGTCAGGCAACTCAGGTAAGATTTTAGTTTTGCTTGTGATTCCAGATGTTCCTAATGACAGGAAAGGCATGGTTGACAGAGTAGGAAGCTAACACATCATTTTATCCAATCATAAAAAAATCAATAGGAAAGGGAAGTACAAAAAAAGTACTAACAACTAGAGGTTAAACAACACACCTTTGAGTGATGAATGAGTTGTTGAAATCAGAAAATACATTCATGAACTCATAAAGTTGAAAGAAAATTAAAAAACAACACATCAGGATCTTTATAATACAAAAAAGGCAAACCTATGAGGAAAATTCACAGTTATTAGTATTAATTTTTAAAATTAAGAAATCCTACCAAAAGCACCTAATGATGTACATTAAGGTTATAGAAAAACACGAGGAGATTTAGATGAAAGAAAAGAATAGTAAAAATTAGAAGAGAAAAAAATGTAAGGGAGACCAAGGGAACAGTGCAAGGAATCAATCAAATAAAAAATTAGCTCACTGGAAGATAAGAAAGATTGGCAAAAAGTTAGCCACACTAACCAGAAGAAATAAAAATTACCCAAGTTAATACAATTATAGGTGATTGTTGAGCAGCAAACAGATATTAATGAAATTAAAAAGATCATTAGAGAATGCTTTGAAACTCTAAATTCTAATTAACTTGAAAAGTTAGAAAAATGGATATGTATATAGTCAAATATGACAAATTATAATTAAACTAACATTATTAAATCTTAGGCCGTTATTAAACAATTATATGAGAAGTAATAAAGTCTCAAATACAAAAGAATAATTCAAGAACAGAAGACTTTACTCTGTGGTTAATATCAGAAACTATTCTGTAAAGTCTCACCAACATGATGCCCAAACATGAGCTGAATGAAAGAGACGTCAATGGGCATGCCAAAGACTGGGAAAAGTCCACAAGGCTTCAACTCTACACCAAGAAGTATAGGCAACTGAGGAAATCGAGAGCAGAAGAGGTGGTCTTTCCCAGGAAGGATACACCAGTAATTGTCCAGTGCCAGACAGTCAGTCTGAAAACATATAGATAATAACCTTATGCAAAGTAAACAGGTTATATTTAGGAACATACATGTATAATAACATTAGGAAAAAAAGAGGCCATGAATTTGAAATAGAAAGGAGAGGGATATGTGGGACAGTTTGGAGAGAGTAAGGGAAAGAAAAAAATGTTGTAATTGAATTATAATCTCAAAAGTAAAAAATAAAAAATAAAAAAGGAGTATATGCTAGTCTCTCTGAGGACCTGAGCTTGGTTCCCAATACCCATGCCAGGGGTTTTAATGCTGCCTCTATCTGCAACTCTGAGGAAGTCTGATGAGTCTGAACTTTAAGTACACATGCACTTGCATGCACATATGCATATATACATAGTGTATATGCATATACGGAAATATGTGCACACACCACTATACAGAGTTAAAAATAATAAAAGTAAAACAAAATAAAGTTTCAAAACAACAAGTTTCCCTTCTTAATTCTACAGGACTTTAAAGAAGAACCTATATCAGTGTTTTTCAAATGGTTCATGAAGTAAAAACAGTATTGTTACCAAGCTCAGCTTTCAAAACCAGCCTATTCCTGATATCCAAACTGAAAAGGAGAAGGAAGGAACGAAGGAAGGAAGGAAGGAAGGAAGGAAGGAAGGAAGGAA
>JADRCD010220398.1:8616-21762 GCA_019843815.1 Montemys delectorum
GTGTGTGTGTGTGTGTGTGTGTGTGTGTGTGTGTGTGTGTGTGTGTGCGTGTGTGTGTGACAGTGCCACAGTATATATTTAGTGATCAGAGAACAACTTATGTGAATTAGGTTTTCTTCTTCTACCACGTAAGGTCAGAGAATTGAACTCTAATAGTCAGACTTGATGGCAAGTGCCTTTACTCAGCCCCCAAACCACAATTTTCTATGAAGACACACCAGAGTTACATTTGAGCAAACTAGTGTTTCTGTACAACCTAAAATAGAAACATGTGGCCTTGCCATTAACATGCACATAAATGAACACTGGTCACTGTTCCCACATTGTATACGGTACCCTCCTGTTGGTTAGTTGGTTATCATTGGTCATCTTCATTATCAGATGAATGATTATATTATGGCCTTGTGTATATTTAAGGAATGCACAAGAAACTTTGGGCTCTGGTCATATTACCAGAAGTACTGTTTGCTTTTTGCTGTTCCCCATGAACTCATCATAATGCTGGGTGCATGCTGTCCACTCTGTGGACTCTTGTGAGTCTACTATGGGTACGTGGGATGGACTTAGGGACCATGGAGCCTCTGACTGCACTTCCAGCATGTTTCTGTTTTCCAGCAAGATCAGTGTCACCATCCACCAACTGCCTTGACTAACAGCCAAACATATCTTCCAAGGCAGGTTTTTAATTGAAGTGAGTTTCTACGCCAAAGGGCATCAGGCCATCACACAACTGGCCTTCCAGAAGAACAAGGACACATGGAGTCTGGTGAAAGAAGTTATCTTACTTCCCCCAGAAATATAAATATATGTTTGGTGGGATTTGTCACCCAGGCTAACCATGCAGAATTCATGCGCTCATTCCATTAAAAACAGAAAAATACAGTCACTTCCTACATTATCCTTTCTCACTTGCTGTTTAGCTCCACGGATGCTGCAGAAGGTTTTGATGTGCACCAGAGTGTGAAAAGCTATTTAACATAGAACCTGCCAGCTGACAGGCTGCCCAAGTCTGCCTCTCCAGGTAATTATGCCCTTCTGGACTGTGAACTCAGAGTCCCTCTGTTTCAGCTGAGGGGTGGGGATGTTCAAGATCATTTCTCTTTTTCACTAAATGCTCCACAGAGAAGCCAAGGCCTGGGAGTTCAAGGTCATGTAGTCCAACAGGGCTCAGAACACAGGCCTCCTTCCCACCCCTTGCCCGTGGCAATATGTCTCCAGCTTGGTATCTCAGACTCTTAAGTCCCCACCCCGTGGGCACCTCTGCCATGGGCCCCCCAGTCCTTCACATCTGCCTGCCCAACCAGATTCTTCCCTCTCACTCTAGTCCTGCTCTTGTTTCTGGATCCCAGGTGATGCTGATGGTGTGCTCACCTGCACGGTCAGAAACGACAAGTTAATATGGACTCCACCTCCTCTTTCAGACTGTCACTGATCACTCGGTCATGCCCATATCTCTTCACTCTTCCCTTCTAGAACTTTCTTCTCTGGCCTCTACTCTAATTTCTGTGTTGATCTTTTATCATTTCTGTCCCCTTAACTTTACCTTGATGTGCCCAGAGAGATCATTCTAAGTACACTCCGTAAACAGAGAGTTCAGGCATACAAAGAAAGCCACTTGACACCACTGAGTTCAGGTCCCATACCTACAGGTACAATGGCCATGTGTGAGCTAGGCCTCAGTTTTCTCATCTGTCAGAAGAGGTAATAATCTCTTCTATGTAACATTACTGAGAAAGAAAGTGTATTTATGATGTTCACTGAGCATACAGTAAGTGCTCAATAAATGTCCATTGATCAAGCATTTAGCTTCTAAGTCTCAGGCTCCATGGATCAATGACAGTCCCCACACCACAATGAGAAAGCACGGGTTAAGCTTCCTTTTGGGACTGGTGCAAAGCAGATTCCCAACAGATGTGATCTGGCTTTTAATTAATATCACAGTCTGCAATTGCATGGGCAATGATTGGGAACCCAGCTCACCCAGACACATACTATATACACGGTCTTCAGATGGTTCAAGTGGTTGGTCATAATTCTTTGCATTAAAATGAACAAATAACTGTAGAGATAAGTGGTGAGCCTGGGTACTCTGAATTCCACAAGGGTCATTTAATTTTGTTTGGCTCCTAGCTAGCCAATGAACTCAGGTGTCACCCTTTTACATATTAATTTGTAATAAAATGAAACTATCACCACAGGCTATTGGTTTCTTTCAGGGGTTGTTAGTAGCATTCATGGCAACAGGAAACAGCTTTTGTAAAAGTGCAGGACATTTCTCAGCCATAGACCATTAGGGTTTCATGGTCTGTGTGGGAAGAGGAAGGGGAGGGGAAGTCTAATTGGCTAAGGAAGAAATACAGAAGCTCTGATAAGAGGCAGAAGTGAATCATGAACAGTCCCAGAAAAGCACTTCATGTTAAATAAGTCAGATTCTTCCACTAGAGTGGATAGAAGGCAAACACATGTCCCTAGGATGATTCAGATGTGATTTTAACTGCTGAGCCATCTCTCCAGCTCCCTGGCTTGCAGCAAGCAGTTCTAATGAGAAGAGCAGAGACAGAGTCAACACATTTAACAGTTAAAGTATGAAACAGGGGACAGACTTCTGAATAGCATCTCCCCCAGAGACATTCATTAACATCTGGATGGAATATCCTGCATCCAAATGTCCAGGACCAGATGTGTTTTGGCTTCAGATTGCTCCAGACTCTGAGATGTTTGCACATAGGTAATGAGGCATCTCTAGGGTAGGATACATGTTCCAAAAAACGAAATTAATCCAAATCTCCAGTAGCCTCATGCACAAGTCATGGACATTATCTTACAAAGTTTTGGGGTACTTGCTTTTTCACTGTGGCCTGTCACGTGAGGTCAGGTATAAGTGTCATCGTGTCAGTACTACAATATTTTGAATTTGGGGTTGAGATTTCTACATTAGGAATGCTCATCCTGCAGACTGCTACTTAGATGGTTTTGGGTTCTCTATCTGTCCAAGACAAATGATGATGTTTACCATTGCTACAGAGCCCCAATTTGTACCATGCAAAGCAGGTACTGTGTTATCTATTCATGCCTCACCAAGTTCATCTCCCTTGATTATTGGTCAAATCTGTTCCCTTAGGTGCTTTCTGTCAGTCATCTCCTTCTTGCCTAAGGGTCCTGGTGAATATGGTTCCATGTCTCTGCAATGCTTTGTGTGACTTCTGCTGAACAATATTGAGACATCCTTCAGGATACAGTTGAAGTATGACATCTCATTGAAGTTACTCTGGGCTCCTCCAGTTCCATCCCTCCACCTCACTAATAACTCCCTTTCCCATCAGATCTGAAATAGTTCTGCTCTGTTGTAGTATCAAAGTTGGAGTGTTACATCTAGCCTGTGGTGATAAGTTTTAATAGTCAATCTGATAGAATCTGAAAATTACCTGGGAAGTGATTTCTAGAGTAGGGTCCCTGTGGGCTTGTCTATGGGGACTTGAATCTTGGTTTTGTTAATTGAGGTGAGAAGACCTGTGGGTGGCACCATTCCATAGCTTGGGGATCCCAGATTGTATAAGTTTAGACAGGCACTGAGCACTAAGAAGCATGCATGTGTTCATTTTCTCTGCTCTTGACTGTGGATGTGGCTAGTTGCTTCAAATTTCTTCAGAGGCCAGAAGAGGGCGTCATATCCCTTCGAGCTGGAGTTACAGGTGGTTGTAATCTGCGTAATGTGGTGCTGGTAGGATTGAACTATGCCATCTTAACTATTGAGCCATCTCTCCAGTTCCCTTTTATGAGATTTTTAAGGTCAAATTTCAAAATAGTTTCCGGTAAGTGATATAAAACTAGGACACTCTGCATGGTTGCTTTTTCAGGTATAAATACTGAAGTAAGACTGAGGTAAAGGGAGTGATAAATGATGATCAGCTCGAGGCAGCGGAAAAGGGATGGAGATCACGTGGGACGGGAGGAAGAAAAGGCTGGGTAGTGACTTTAGACTGAATCCTACCCACGGTCATGCTGCACAAGGTATTGGATCATTAGAGAATTAAGCTGGACGTCAGCATTAGAATGATATGGAGAAAATTCCTATTTGGGGAGAAATTTTTATAACAGAACATCAACGTAATGCTTCAAAAGTTGTGGGGCCACAGCTACAGCTGGAGTTTGTTTCCTGCATGCGACATTCCTGCGAGGAAGAAGAGTCTCAATTCAGTTACCTGAACATATATATCATGCGCCTGGACTAAGACCAACAGGTGACCTAAGGAAGCAGAGGAAGCTATAAAGACAAGAGGAAAATGGATGCAGCAGAAAATAGAAATGTAACAGGGAAAGACAATAGATAAAAACTGATACTTAAAAAAAAACCAACACGTTTATTAGCCTGGAATTAGAAGGACTAGAAAATCAGAGAGAAAGTATAAAATACCAATTCAAGAATGAAAAAAGAGCTGTCATTGCAGAACCCACAATCTCTAAAAACTGTGAAGGGATGTTACACATGGATGGATGCCCAAGAATCTGGTTAAACAAAATACATACATTCTCTGACAACAAGAAACTACTGTGCTTTATACAACATTTGTCATTTTTAGACATTGAGTTCATAGTTGTAAAGTTTTCTTCATATGAAATAATAGCGGGTTCAATCATATATCTTCACTGGACAATTTTATCAATTGTACAAATGAGTAGCAACGATCCCTCCAACTTACTCTGCCAGCAATACTCTGCTACTCAAACTACATGGAGTTGTCATAAAAACAATGTAAATACAAGCAACATTCCTCATAAACGAGATGCAAATATTGTAAACAAGATATTAACACATGGATTCCAGACTTGCCTAAGGAAGCTAGCACATTGTGACTAATGAGATTCCTTCTGGAAATGCTGGGCTATTGTGCATTGCAAAAATTCACAAATGTACTTCAGTAGATTGTAGGAAAGAAACCATCAGATTATTTCAAAAGATCAAAAAAAATGTCTCTTTGGCAGAATTCAACATGCATTCATGATTAGGGGGCAGGAAAAGCAGCTGGAATTCTTGGTAATTCTGACAAAGAGAAGTACAAGTCCTCAGTTGAACCAGTAGACCAGTAGACAGCATCTAGCTAGGGGCAGCATCAAAGCAAAGTTTCCCAGCTGATGGGCATCGTGAGCACATACACTCAGGAAAGTACACAAAGTGGTGGAGTGAAATAAAGCCCTATCTGCAAACATGAGTGCATGTGTAGAAATCTCCAGGAATTCACTGGAGAAGACCTGTCAGAACTGAGTATCACAGTCACAAGATCTAAAGTCAGTGTAAGAGTCAATTATATTCCTTTAACCATTAATGCCTGAGGACTGACTGATTATAAAAATCTAGCTCTTGATGTCGTTGAGAAATGGCTCAGCTGCTAAGAGTACTTGCTGCTGTTCAAAGAACTGGAACATCTACATCTGGCAGTTCATAACCACCTTTAACTACCATTCTAGAGGTCTGGTGCCCTCTTCTGACTTCCTCAGGCACACACACACACACACACACACACACACACACACACCATATAATAGAAAATAAGCCACATATAAACCTACTATGGCAGAAACTGCCTAAAACATACACATATATGTATATACAAAAAAGTTTAAATGCAATTACCCTAAGACAGGGACAACACCCCCAACTAGACACCATATGCTTCCAAATTAACACTCAGCACCAAGAATGGGTTATATCTTTTTGAGTTCTTGGCTAATGTAGTTTCAGAGCCCCCCAGACATATAGACTATTGCCATTGCTCTTGGTTACTCTCCAGAATGTAATGGTAAGACTATTGCTGAAGACATACTTGACTTATGGAGAAATCAAGTGGATACTGGCCTGAAAGCTCCATTGATACTTGCTAGCTTTCACAGTGGTGGAAGGTGCCAAGCATATTACCATAGGAGAAAAGTAAGCCATCAATATCACCCAGTTGTGAACCCTGGCAGCTATGAAAATGACTGGCCTCGCAATATATGCCCACTGGTGTAATGGTGGCATGAATGTTACAGTGGTAACGAAACACTTGCTGACTGGAGTTAAGACCTGTTGCCCTACAACTGAACTAACTTATCCACACCTGGTATTCTGATAGGTGCCCCAAATATATGGCTAGATAGGTCATAGGCTTATGGGAAGAGCTACTACTACTATTCTGCCAAATAGACATGTGATTTAATATTATTTAATACTAAATAGTATTACAATGACCCCAGATGATTTATTGCTACGCCCTCAGATCAGTGCATCTCTCAACTTTCCTCATATATGATTCTTCTTGTATTAGGTGGCAACCAACACAGAGACCCATAGCTGGTCAATGTGCAGAGAATGAGAGACTCTTATTGAAGTGATCAGCTCCAATGGGCCATAAAGGTCACTTGTCTCCAGGGTCAGAGGTCTTCCAGGAAGAGGGATTGGAAAGAGTCTAAAAGTCAGAGGTGGCAGAAGAATTCAAGGAAACAGTGCTTTCTGGACACAGCAGGGCAGAAGCATACGCAAGCTCAGAGCAATTGTGAGAGCGTGCATACAACTTGTACAAGTTCAAGCCAGGCAAAAATCCCAGCAAGACAAAGGATGTGGGCATGAAATCCCACACTTGCTGTGGAGCTGCTCACATTTAATAGCTGCTAGGAAAGGTGGAGCCTGTTTTCTCTAATTGTAGGCCTTCTGGTATATTGACCATACTCCAAGACAGGCCCTACACCCAAAAGTACTTGGCCAACATAAACTGGACATAAGAAGGAGAGGAAAGGAGATGAGAGGGAGGGAGGAAGGAAGGAAGAAAAAGAGAGGGGGGAGAGGGAGAGAGGGGGAAGAGGAAGAGGAAGAGAGGGAACCCAATGACATAATGTTAGGTGGGTAAGGAGGCAGACATGGGTCTGGAATTTTGGGAAGATGATGAATATGATCAAATTACACATGAGTATGAGATTCTCAAAGATCGATAGAAATATTATTTTAAAATCTCTAGTTCTTAGAAAAACAGCAAAGTGCACAAAATACTTAGAAAGTGTACAAAACACATGCTAAGACTGCATACTGATGAATCTATGGCAGAGGTGCTAGAAACCAAGATGATCTTGTGGACCAGCATCTATCTGTTCTCATGGGCTGGGAGACATCTCTCCTATGACATGTAGATTTGATGTGGTCCTCACAGAAACCCAGTAGAATTATTTGTTTGATATCATAGAAATTATTAAGCTGACTCTAAATATATACATAAAGAGTACAGGACCCTGTGTTGCCATTGCTTTGGAAAGAAGAAAGGAATTGACAGGGACTCACTACAGGATTTGGAGCGCCATCTTGATGCTACAAGTAAAAGTCAGTAAGCAAACGGATGGATGCAACGGAGAAGGGTATACAAACAGATCCGAGATTTGAGACCAGCTGAGATCTAACAGAGTTGAAAAGGGACCTAGGTAGAGTCAGAAGAATGTTTTCAACAGAGTTCAAAGGTTTGGATCGCTGGATGCAGACAGGAAAAGCTAATCCCTACCTCACAGTGTGTTCAGAAATAGATTCCAACAGGACTGCAGCTCCAACGTAAACTGAGAACTTGCACAAGGTAGAAGACTTCCAGAAAACAGACTCGAGAGTGGTGTGGCATTATATGAAGAAAACATGGTTAGCAATGGCCCCAAGTGTATGGTCCACACATGTGAAGTGCAAAGTTTTTTTCATCCAAATTTTAAAACTGTTTAAAAAGATTCTTTGGGCCTGGAGAGTTATGAATACTTGTTGCTCTTCCAGAGGACCCAGGTTCTGTTCCTAGCATCCACATGGTGGGTCACAGTCACCTATAACTCTAGTTCCAGGGCTATGGTGCTTCTTCTGGCTTCTGTGGCCACCTGTTATGTGCCTGGCACACATGCATACATGCAGCCAACACACTCACTCACATAAAAATTAAGAAAATAAAAATCTCAGATTACACATTTATCAGGGATGACCTTTCAAGTGACTCCACAAACTATGAAACCACAGATGGACAGGGATGCTGCTTTGTTTCCGATGTGTTTTCAGTCTCTAGGCATCGCCTGGCAATGCAGTGTGTGAAGGAATGGATGCACAGAAAGGTTATTGGGAGCTGATGGGCCTTGGGGCCCTGGACTGCTGGCTCTGCGGTCTCTTCTGGTACACAGTGCAGCCACTGTCACTGTCTTCACAATTAGTCTTTTCTCTTGAGAGAGTGCACTCCTTGCCATGGTCATTTCCCACAATGCCCACATTTGCTTATCACAACTTTCTTAGGGACAGGAATTGGCAGGAGTAAGGAATGGGGGACAAGAACCAAGTGTTGTTGCCTCATGTCTCTCTATGTTCTCACCAGTGAATATTAAGATTTCTTTAGGGCCTGCCTCTGCCATTCAGGTGTGAGCTCCAAAAGCAAGCAACTGTGAGCTCAACTTTGCCGTCAAGCACTTAGCATAGGTAGGACAGGAAGTCACGCTGGTAATGACACTGCTAACAGCAATGGCAGTTTCTATGCATCAGTGGTGGCCACCTTCTGGTACAATGCTGTTAACTTTCCTCAATTCTGCCATAATATCCCCACCAATACCCACGGTGATGATTTGAATGGGAATGGCCCTATAGGCTTATATGGCTGAACCCTTGATCTCCAATTGGTAGAATAGTTTGGGAAGACTTAAGATATATAGCCTTGTTGGGAGGGGAGGGGGTATGTCACTGGGTGGCCACCGAAGCTTCAAAAATCAATGCCATTCACAATTCATTCTCTCTGCTTTGTGCTTGTGGATCAAGATGTGAGCTCCAAGCTCCTGCCTGCTGTCTGCTCCCATGCTCCCTACCATGATGGTCATGGATTCTAAACCTCTGCAGCTGTGACTCTCCAATTAAATGCTTTATTTAATAAGTTTGCATTGGTTATGATGTTTTGTCACAGCAATAGAAACCTAACTAAGGTGTCTATTGAGGCTCACTGTACCCACCACCAACCACCCCATTTCCTAGAGTAGGAAGCTAAGACTGTCTGGAAGTTTTCCAGTTAGCATCTCCTGAGGCTCATCTCAAGGGGCATGTGATGTGCATTATTTGGATACTGGGAGTCAAGCCCTTACTCATTTGGTCTGTCTAGCCTCCCTTTGACCTGCTCCTGTTTTTTCAGCTATTACACTATGCGCTCTCTCAGCTTGCAGTGCCGTCTTGCTCTTTAGAACAGGCCATTCCCTAAGCCTCAACTCCTTTCCCTGTCTTTAGTCAATAAAACATGCTCTCTGCGTCATCTTCTGCTGGCAAGTGTCCATGTAGAGGCCATCTCCCCATCTCTGGAGGAACAGCTTCTTCTCGTGCCTCTGCCTGCCTGCCCTTGATCTCCCCACACTTACAAGCCTCTGTTTCCCCAGGCCTGAGCACTAAGGACCAGGAGGTCTGTCTTTATCTGCCTCCCTGGGCTTCCCTCAGAACACCATGCCCTCTTCACACTCCTAAATACTTGCTGAGGAGAAACCCCTCTCCGTTCTATGTCATATTAATGAACTGGAGGACCCTGGGTGGCAGCTGGGACACTTCTGACTTCTAGTCTGACACATTTTACAGAGATTTCATCCATTCAGTGGTGAATCCTATATGCTTTTTCAATGAACGAACATTCAGTCCTCGGCAAATATTTCTTCTAGAGAAATCTTTGTGTATCACCTTTCAAGACCTTCGTTATCAGCCTGCTCTGGAAGTCACGCTTGGAGCATTCTGGGAACTTGCTATCAGGCTTTGGAAGCAAACAGTTTCAGTGAGTGAAATCAACAAACTGTCCCTTGGCATTGGGAATTCGGAGCTTTGGGAACCATGGGGGTGAGTTTAATACCAACCCTGAAATCCATGGCTGCCCTTGCTTGCTCCATCATCCCTGGATACCCAGCCATTTGGAGATCACCTTCTAAAGGCCAGGAAGTTCTCCTGCATGTTTGTTTATTAATTCAGGTCTAAGACTCCTCTAATTAGGGCACCAGAAACCCTGAATTTTACATACAGCTGTGACAATAAACTGACTCTTGTTGGAGAAAAATCAGCTTTTTTTGTATAATGACTTGGTGTCCGAAAGCAGCTTGGTTTAGAGATGAGAGCTTGAATTTCAGATCCAAAATGCTTCAAACCACATCTCCCTCTCTAAGTAGCTGTGTGACCTCAGGCAGGCTAATGGAGCTCTCTGGACCTCAGCAGACTCCTTGTATGTAAAATGAGAAACTGCTAGTGGATACTCTGAAGATGCAGCATAATGATGATGCTCACACAGTACACAATCATAGTGTACGAAAGTGGAGCTACTGGGGTGTGACCACATGGTCCCTCATAGTTCTCCCTCCCTGAAAGGAAAGAGCCAGGGCCCAGCTGCTTCCTTTAAGGGAGGCGGGGACAGGGGGCAAAGTGGAGTCTTGAGGAAGCCTTCTATTTTTGACAGTATTTATTGACAATCCACTTAAATTTAACATTGATTACTTGTGACTTAATTGTTGGAATTCTGGGAAGAAAATCACATAGGTTTTTATCCTATAGCCCGGGTGTACTGGCTAGTTTTGTGTGTCAACTTGACACAGGCTGCAGTTATCACAGAGAAGGGAGCTTCAGTTGGGGAAATGCCTCCATGAGATCCAGCTGTGGGGCATTTTCTCAATTAGTGATCAAGGGGGTAGGGTCCCTTGTGGGTGGTGCTATCTCTGGGCTGGAAGTCTTGGGTTTATAAGAGAGCAGGCTGAGCAAGCCAGGAGAAGCAAGCCAGCAAAGAACATCTCTCCATGGCCTCTGCGTCAGCTCCTGCTTCCTGACCTGCTTGAGTTCCAGTCCTGACTTCCTCTGGTGATCAACAGCAATGTGGAAGTAAGCCAAATAAACCCTTTCCTTCCCAACTTGCTTCATGGTCATGATGTTTGTGCAGGAATAGAAACCCTGACTAAGACACTGGGATAGTTTTGAACATGTGATGTCTCAACTTCTCTGCCTTCTGGCTATTGAGATTCCAGGCGCAAAGCAGAGCTGACAGCAAAAAGTGCCATCAGAAACCCTGGGGATATTTACTCCATAGCTAAGTTCTCCCCACATTCCCACAGGTCATATGGTAGGAACAAACACCAGTCATGGTAAAAATCATTGTGTGGTGATATCTGTAAAGAAAGAAGCAGAGAGGAGCCCCAAAGTGGGGAGTGAAGGGCCCAGACAAGCAGTGCATAAACCCCAGTGTTCAACACCTGACTGAGAAGAACAGAGTTGGCTTCAGTTTGCCAGCTTTCCTCTGGCAGAGACAGAGGAGATGGGTGCTCCCTTCTAAGAAAAAAAAATGCTCTAAGAAAAACTACTTATGACTTTCCTCCTGGTGACAATGTGCCTGACAGAAACTGCCTACAGAGGCAGGGTTTGATTTGGCTCAGTCATTGTGGGAAAGGCATGGCTGTATCATGGTGGCAAGAGCTGCAGCATCTATGGCAGGAGGGTGGGGCAGCTTGCTGGTGTCTCCGTTGATCAGCATCCAGAACCCAGCTAGGCTATAACTACCAGGGCATGCTCCTGAGTCAACCCACTTGTCTTAGGGTTTTACTGCTGTGAAGAGACACTATGACCATGGGAACTCTCATAAGGCCAACATTTAATTGGGGCTGGCTTACAGGTTCAGAGGTTCAGTCCATTATCATCAAGGCAGGATCATGGCAGCATCAAGGCATGGTACAGGAAGAGCCAAGAGTTCCATATCTTCATCTGAAGTGTGCTAGCTGAATACTGGCTTCCAGGCAGCTGGGATGGGGGTCTTAAAGACTACACCCACAGTGACACACCTACTCCAACAAGACCACACCTTCTAATAGTACCACTCCCTGGGCCAAGCATATATAACCATGACACCACTCGTCCAGCTTGGCCCCAACTTTCCAGAGTTCCAAAGTCTCTCAAAACAGTGCTACCAGCTGAGGATCAACTGTTTTAACATGGAACCTGTGAGGGACAGTTCATATTCACCCTTTAAGAGCAAGAGGGAGAAGCTCAGTAGAGCAGGACAGAGAGCAGCAGACAAAAAGAGGGAAAAGGATGACAAGGTCCAGGTCGAGATGGGGCAGAGGTCAACACCAGGCACTCACAGCAAGCATGGTGCCTGCCTGTCTCCTTCCCTCTCTCTCCCCACTACATCCTTTCCCTTTCCTTCCCTCCTGCCTTCCCTCCCCCCACCCCTTATTTTTCTCCATTCTCTTTCTCTTTGTACTGGGAATGGAACAAAGAACCCCAAGCATTTCAGGCAAGTGTTCTGCTACTGAGTCACCTCCAGCCCCTGCATAGGTTCTAGTGCACCGTCTACAGAGAGGGGAGCTGAATCCGTGAGGTGAGGGAAGTTCTCCTGAGTCCTGCTATCTTCTAGTAGTAGTTCAAAAGAACATGTTTCATTTAAAAGATAGAATCAGAAAAGCATCAGAATGAGCAGATGGAGGCTCTTCCCATAAAGGTACACAGAAAGACCTGCCAATGAAAATGGAGAGCAACTTGGACACTCTGTGGCAGGCTGGGCGTTAGCATTCCACAGGAAATCAGGCCTCCTAGTACCAGGAAGCCCCTTTCCCAGGGTTAGTCATGAGACTGGCTTTGCCCAAGAAGCTTGGAAAATTTGAGAATGTGACACATGCATTGGTGCTCAGTATGTGGAGATTCCTGGCCTTGAGATGCTTCCACTGGGTGGAGAAGCTTGCCAAGCTCCTTGACATCTTGAGTTAACAACTGCTAACATCATTAAGAAGGCCAAACAAGTCACAAAAGAACAATACAAATGACAATAATAATACACCCCCCCCCCCGAAACCAGGCGCGAGTAGTCAGGGGAAGGTAGAAACAGAGAGGAAGAGAGACCGTTCCAGAAACAAAGGCACCAGAAGGCACACAAACCAATAAACCACAAGCAGGGACTTAAAGCAGATAGAAACAACACTCTATCAGAAAGAGAGGACGGGGTGTCGAGATGGCTCAAGAGGTGAAGACTCTTGCTGCCAAGCCTGGGGACTCCAGTTCAACCTCTGGGTCTCACATGGAAGAAGGAAAGAACTGATTAGAAAGGTGCCTTCTGACCTCCACATACAGGCTATGGCACACACACACACACACACACACACACACACACACACACACACACA